>JACEVL010001694.1:0-24749 GCA_020284085.1 Aporrectodea caliginosa
CATTCAAAGTTATTGTTTTCGTAAGTATCGGATTGGTTAGTCCATTCGTCATCTGCTCAGGCCAACTGTCCAGTGACAGGGATCTTCTTCGTGCTAATGATTCAAAGTACGATTCAAAGTTCTTTCCATCTGTGGTAACAGAAGCGCAGAGATTGCCCGAAGACGAGTTATAGGATGAATTTGAAGCATCCACATCTGAATCAGAGGCAGTTCGCCGAGAAACAACCCCACATGCTGTTGTCTGTATTTTTGGATTTTCATGTAGTGTGTCTGATCTGTCTTTCACGCCCGACTTTTCCTCGGCGACGCTCTTGTCCATCGAAAGATCTCCCATGTTTGATGAACTAGAAGAGGTGTTAAGTGGTCGCTTTCGTGTATTTTTATTTTTTCCCATTTCGAATTATTTTCAGATTATTATTGCAGACAGTTTAGATTTCTTCGTGTAAGTTTCCCGCCAAAGACGCGGGAAAAATAACGTACTCACAATTGACGATTACAAAGACCACCAAAGTTCATTTTATAATCCTTTCATTATTTCCAAGTCTGTATCAATTACCCAACAAATTCGTGCAAATGTTTTTTGATAGTAAGCAATTATAACGCAACTTGATGCGATATAACGTAGACACTAAAAATACGTTCGGTCGGATGTTGACGTCACGTGACGTGACTTTTTTTCGCGATAGTTTAACCTCAATTTAATTTTTTCAGCTACCGCTTATTGAACGCGAATGTATAGCTTAACCTCAATTTAATTTTAACCTCACGCAGTTTAACCTCAATTTTAATCTCACGCAGTTTAACCTCACGCAGTTTAACCTCACGCAGTTTAACCTCAATTTAATTTTTTCAGCTACCGCTTATTGAACGCGAATGTATAGCTTACCTTGCAAGCATTTTAAAGGTGTCTAATTGAGTCAAATATTTCAATTGATATCTTGTATCTTTCAGTACCACTACATCAACATCTCTGCATGACTTCGCGAGATACACCAAACAATTTATTATTTATTACTCAAAGGTTTAACGTCGCCTTATGACATCAAAGGCCGTTGACGACAATTCACAATGTATTACATACATGTACAATGAAAACGAGAAATTTAACGTCCAAAGATACCATTTAAGGGTGTCAAAATAAATCCTTACAATGTCACAAAATTCAATGTTAAACGACATAAAGTAATGCATCGGTTAGGCCTACTTTCTGTGATACACACACTGTGATTAAATGATTCGATACAAATTTAATTATAATAATATCATGACGCTAGATTCTTTATTCTACTTGTACTCTTTTAAGTGATTATTTATTAATTTTCAGTTTAACTTAATCTTGTGACAACATTCACTATCTACCATTATACTTTTTTGAATAAAAATTTGATAAAAACAGCACAAACACTAAATGATATAGGTAATTCACAAAGTCGGCCTTTTACCCGTAGACTGTTCAAGCATCCAATACACTCAAACGTAAGTTTCATTAAGTAAAAAAATATTTGGCACATACGTATTACAATTGCTTAAAGTTTGTTTTCAACATGTTCATTGAGACACTAGAACTACATTTTCCTTATTACAACATATGAAGTACTGCATTATGATGCAATGTAATATTTGCACCAATACAGCAACCAAACTAAACATGTGATACTTAAAACAAAGTGTATCTTCTGGATCGACTTCACATCACTGCTGAGGGTTCTGATGCCCTCCCTGCCTGGTTTCTTCGACTTCTTGCACCCATCATTGCGTCCATCCTCACTCACTTGATCAACAGTTCTCTATCAACTTCACATGTGCCAAACCAGTGGAAAATTGCTGTCATTCATCCAATTCCTAAAGTACCAGATCCTGCTTCTCCACCTGATTATCGTCCGATATCCGTGGTGCCTATCCTTTCACGTCTTGTTGAACGAGTAATCGTACGCACTTATATCTACCCTGCGTTCCAAGTACCACCTACATCAGAGAATCTAGCTGGCCAATATGGATTCCGGCCTACAGGATCAACCACTGCTGCCATAATCGCCCTCTTACATCATAATATTACTTCCCTCTTACAGGAACATGAATTTGTCATCATGGTCTCAATGGACTTCTCCAAAGCATTTGACACTATTCGTCATCACTCTTTGTTGGAAAAGCTTGGATCTATTCATATTCCGGATCATATTTTCAATTGGCTTTCAGAGATTATATAGCGCCAGTTGGTAACGTTGATAGTGTTTGACGCCATCTTGTGGCTGACAGGAGCGTTGAAGTCTACCATACCTTTTTCTTGCAAAATGCTAAGACTATATATAAACCAGACACGTATTTCGAACATAATTGGAGAACAAAGCCCTACAAAAATCTTGTGATATGTTGAAAATAAGCAAAATGTGACCGTAATGTACTGAAATACACTATAGTGAGGAGAAAGAAATGGGTCCCAGGCCATGTTCTTCAACCACCTTTTTCTTGAAAAATATTATTTCTTCTATTATAGGGGAGTCGCTGACGGTCTTGGACTTCAAATTGAAAATTAAGAATCTCATTGTAACATTGTATTGTGCACACCAGAGAAGTTCCCAAACAGTCCAACTAATTTAATCCAGTATTGTGGTCTCAAAAAGAAGCAGTCACATATAATCAGCTTAGGTCAAAGGCATGGTTGTCATGGCAGCAATAAGATGTCGTTAAACACTGGAAACTACATATCCAGATCGCGGGATTTAGACGTAAGTGCGAACTCCTTCGAGAGAGGCTAGACAGTGACCCATTGACCCTGGACACGCAGGAGGTTGTCTGCATATGACGATGATGATGATGATGATGATGATGATGATGATGATGATGATGATGATGATGATGTTGTTGATGATGATGATGATGATGATGATGATGATGATGATTATGACGACGATGATGATGATGATGATGACGATGATGATCACTTGACACATTGGTCTCCTTAGATATTTATAGACAGACGGAGAGTCAGACAGACAAACAGCGACTTAGTGTTTCTCGGCGACTTAGTGTGTTGCAACCCTCCAGCTGCAAGGCACCGAACATACCCCAAAACCACCGCGCCCCAGTATATTGTGTTGTGTTGTCTGTTGTATTGTACTCCACGTTTATAATGCGACCGAGCCACCCGCAGTAAAGATCCGAGAAATTAATCTCTGATAAACCGACCCGACCGGGAAGCGAACCCGGGGCGCCGGCGCGGCGAGCGGGCACCAACCCACTCGGCCACTCAGGATCCTTAGTATAATAGTTTCTCAAAGAGGAGAGAACTACTGAGAGGAAAACTAAACAGGGATCTGAAGAAACGAATGAAAAAGACACTGATATGGAATGTGGTGCTGTACGGATCGGAGACATGGACCATGACAAAAGAGGATATAAAAAGACTAAAAACTTTCGAAATCTGGACATGGGGAAGAATGGAGAAATCAGCTGGGCGGACATTAAACAAAATTATGAAGAAGTGATGGGTGAGATTGGGGAAAAAAGAACCCTGATGTAAACAATAACAGAGCGAGACAAAGGAAATGGATCGGACACACGTTAAGAGGAGACTCGCTACTAAGGACGGTCATTGAAAGGAAAAATGGAGTAGAGGAAGACAAGAGAAAGACCAAGACAGATGCTTCTGGATTGGATGATGACAATTGGATATGGAGAGCTGAAAGAAGAGTCCAAACAGCGAGTGGAATGGCGACATCGGATATTTAAACCCTCCACTATAGGAGGCAAAGAACCAGAAGAAGAAGAATAGCCAATCGGATGGATTGGGAGTTTATCGACAACTAACGACAACAAAGGTCTTTGACGTCTACATAAATTATTTTGGCATAATAATTACCCTACTACTACAGAGTCCCTCCTTCTCCGTCTTCTTTCTTATAGTTTTGACGCTATGGATAGGTCCCAGGTTAACCTCCATGACCTGTATGACGTTTAAATTTAGAAAGCGAATAAACCCAGTTTCGGTCCTAACCAAGTGGCCACCGCGTCTCATCAATATATATATCGTCGGATAACTACGTTTTAAAGGTGTCTAAATGAATGGATTGACCGCTGACGTCGACAGATATTACTTTAGATTAATTCAGCTCAGGTTAGGTTATTTGCTGTTAAACGACTCTGTTTTAAAACAAAGATGATTAGCGTCGCCTCCCCCTTTTCGAAACTTGGGACTGGCTCTGACAGAATACGAGCAGTGGCAGACTCATTTCATTTCGGTAGGTGGCGCTGCCCGTGGATATCGTTTACCAGAATATGTTCAAGAACTAAATCGTTAGCCGTATCGTAGATTCAAATTTGCGTGTTATGAATGTTCGGGTGTGCGCTAGTCCATTGAGGCGCTGTGCTGTCCAATGTCCGACCCGAATAGAATAATTCTTGTCTTCATATATAATTTGTACTCTGAAAATAATAATTTGTCGCATACACTTAGTATGCCATAAAATTACTTTGCTGCTTGTCGCTGACCAGTGAAACTGTTAGGCACCATATTTTGCTATCAACTAGTCGTTACTGTGACTGGTTCTTGTAATTAATAAAGAACATAGCAAATAATAAAACAAATTATGAAATCACAATAATTATTATTATTAGTGTTTCCAATAAGTATTTTTCTTATTGCCGGGCTATGTAAAATTATCGTTTTTAAAAATACTTTTACAGTTACAGACCGATTGTAAAGTTCCTCCTTCACGAGCCTGTCTTCCAATAATTATAATGTGAAACTTTGGACTGGATGTGACCTGGCACTAGTGTCTCAGACAGGCAGTGGCGGAATTTGGGCCTGTCCTCTGACACGAGGGTGTCGTCATTTTGCCCTGGCCCTGCTGCCTTCAATTTGCACTACTCTAGCAAGGTTAGTGTTCGTCTGAGACAAGATATAGAATGCTATCGGATATAAAGTACAGAATGATGGATGGATCCAGAGTTTAACGGCAGCTTATGACAAAGATTATTTTTGGCATATTACAGCTAATTTAAGCTCACCATGCAATGGTATCTATAAAGTAGAGAATGGACGGATCCGCAGTTTAACGGCAGCTTATGACAACAGAGGCCGTTGCCGCCGACAAAGATTAGTTTTTGGCATATTACAGCTCATTAAAGTAGAGAACCTCTCGTCTGCTTTTACTTATAGGGCTAATGTTATTTTTAAACGGGTGTGTTAAAAATTATTGAGAACAGTTCTAACCGTTCCCAGGGCATAGCACAGAACTTTGGAGTGGAGTTGCCACGAAGTTAGGGGACAAGTGTTTTAGGCGACATAAGCGTTTGTTTCCATGGCGTACTCCATCAAGTCCTTCCTTCACAATTGTTCAGCGCTATAGAAGTTCTTAAAGACTCCGATCGTCCACGCGAGGAGATTTTACTCTACCTCGCACAAAACGGAAGTTTGGTAATCGTCCGTTGTCGATCTCAGGACCCAGAGAATGGAACAGCCTTCCAACTTCAGTTTGTCAATGCACATCTGTGGCTTAATCTAAATTAGAAACTCATCTAACAGCTATAATATTATGACAAAGAATGTAACTAGACGCGCTCTCGAAAAAGACTTGCTTTTGTCAAAGCACACAGTAAATCTTTACCTGTATTGTATGGTAGCGTGTGCACTTCTGAGCATTGGATGGAAGTCAACATCAAACACAGTTGTATTATAAATCACTCAAGTTTTTTTACTTTTGCCGTGGCTGGGCTGGGAGCGCTCCTGAGTAGATTTCT
This sequence comes from Aporrectodea caliginosa, assembly GCA_020284085.1. Classification (NCBI taxonomy): domain Eukaryota; kingdom Metazoa; phylum Annelida; class Clitellata; order Crassiclitellata; family Lumbricidae; genus Aporrectodea; species Aporrectodea caliginosa. The sequence continues at coordinate 5,740 of JACEVL010001694.1, forward strand.
TGAAGGGCGCTATATAAATCTCCAGAATGAATGAATGAATAATGTATTATATAATTGCTATGCAGTCATTTTGTGGGTTGACCAGAAGATCTTTGCGGCTATACCAGAATAAAACACGAGCAGTTTCGTCATCAGTGACGTATCTCATTCCTGATTGAAATCTGTGGTCAACTTCAATCTTTCGTAACAATGACATTTTTCAGCCACTGTTACATCGATCGAATGTAGTATAAGTTTAACGACATTGTGTGATAACAAAGATGATTAGCGTCGCCCTCCTCCTTCATCCAGGCTTAGGACTGGCACTGTCTGGCACTAAAGCACGGACGAGCATTGGCGGATTTCATCGATTGAAGTATTATTATTTTATACTTTAACATTAAAGGCCGTTGCTGACAATTTCAGATAAGGCCTCATTGTTATTATTATTAATGTGTGTCCACAGTTTAACGGCAGCTTATGACAACATAGGCCGTTGCCGCCGACAAAGATTAGTTTTGGCATATTACAGCTCTTTTTTATTATTATTAATGAAGCGACTATTTTTATATATATATAGCTTTTCAAAGAAACGATTTAAAGGTGTGTTATGCATAAAAACATAAAATATATGTTATGATTCGTAATTGTACCATTTTGTGCTTAGCGACATCTTCTTCTTTATAGTTACTCTAGAATTCTAGGTTTTTAAAATAGAACAAAAACGATGCAGCTCACAGTGAAAATCTTTCTCTGCAAATGATGAGTAGTCTCGATTTCTGGATCACGTGTTCGCACAAATGCCTTCAAAGTCAACTCTCCGCTCCCTCCAACCTATGACCCCACGGAATTCGGACGGATCCAAAGTTTAACGACACCTTATCTTATCAAAGGCCGCTGACGTCGACAGAAATTATTCTTAACTTATTATTATTATTATTCCAAAGTTTAATTTCGTCGTATGACATCAAAGACTGTTGCTGACAATGTAGAAAAAATATACAATTATTTATTATTTTTCCACAGTTTAACGTCGTCTTATGACATCAAAGGCCGTTGACGACTAACTTATAAAGTCCGAATGACAACATTAAAAGGTGTCCGAGGGTAGCTTTACAATCTAACCAATATTCAATTTTTAATGGCAATTAACTCTGGGGTCATTTTTGACTGGCACAACCACAGGTAGGTTAGTAGTAGTATTTTTAGTTTACCGAGGCGCTGTGTGATAACGAAGATCATTAGTGTCGCACTCCTCCTTTATCCAGGCTTTGGACTGGCACCGCTACAGGTAGGCTAATAGAATCAGTCGAGTTTATATAGCGCCGATTCCCAACATTTTTAAGGTTTCTAACAAGTCCGGTGTTTGACTCCATTTTGTGGCTACCAGGAGCGTTGAAATCTACGATACCTTTTTATTGTAATCAACTACTACTACATATAGACCAGAAACGTTTGCAAATTTAAATAATTCGCTATGTATTGGGATGAGATCAATGGCATGGCTGTCACGGCAACAATAAGATTTAATTAAACACTATGCCAATAATAATCTTTGTCGGCGGAAACGGTCTATGTTGTCATAAGCTGCCGTTAAACTGTGGATCCAATTAAACACCGGAAAGAAGATGGAAATAGGAGGATAACAACTTAAGTGACAACGCCTTCGGGTTAGCCTAAGCAGTGACACATTGACCTCTGTGAACTCAGAAGGAGGCAGAGCTATGATCCTGCATGCGTGTGTAAAAGCGTTCACGCGACTCTCATGCTGTGAGGTTAAAGACATCATCTTCGACGAATATTAACATGGTTGGTCCAGAAATGGAAAAACGTTCCATGTTTGAAACTGTCATGTATTCTTTCTCCATGTTTTCAGAGTTTTTAGAAAAACCGAACAGCAACGCTCGTCAACAAAAGTGGCCAGCAGGTATTTGATGGAGCGCGGTAGGGATCCCATTCCAGGTGGCAGGGCCGGCTACGGAGAACGCGCGGCGCTGCCTGCTACCAGTCCGCCAGCGAAGCGAGACTAAGTCACGCAAAATACCAAAAACTCTCAATGCAACGAAATTACAATAGCTGTCGAAAGTATAGGGCCTAAATATTATCTTCTGGATTTTTGGGGACAATGCCCCATCTAAATTGTGGGGGCACGTGCCCAAGCTGCCCCGCAGAGTCTGCGCCTATGGCGGAGTGTACAGGTTCAAACCCAAACTGAGGGAGGTTACTGTATAAGGACCTTGACCAATTCCTTTGCTTATTGGTCACTATAGAAGTGGGGCTTAATAAACGCGTATTAAATAACGATTGTGGAAATTAATGCTGGTAAGGTCCTCGCGTAAATTCCGCACTGATATGTCTAGCTGAATTCTTTGTTCAGAGGAAAAGTTGTCATAGCTCTACGCTATGTTTTGAGGAGAAGTTGTACATCCCAGCGGAGATTAACACGGGGTTAACTAACGGGATCGACGGCGTTGAAGTCGTTAGTTTCGGGTCTGGTAATCCAAATCGGTTGTTCAATTCCAGATATTGGCAGAGACCCTACAGTGTAGGGATAGAGCGAACAAATCTCTGGTTCGTACTCGACATCATGCATTTTAACGCTTTGGATTGTATCAACAGTTGCCTTGGTTTCCTCCGCAGTTGTTACTCGTTGATCGATGGAATTTCGCATCGCTTGGGGAACGAACTGTGATGGAAGGGCTACTATGCGTTTTATATCGGAGGCAAATGCTTCGTTGTCGACGCTTTGAATGACGGTTGATGTCCGTTGGGTGTTGCGAACGGTACAGACCATCATTGTCTCTTTCTTTCGATTGGCTACGGAGGAGGAGGATGTCATCGGTGAATTACTGATGTGGTTGTTGTGGTTACCATGATTCACATTCAGCGAGTCTTCATCTGGCTCTCGACAAGTGATACAGGGAAGCACCGCAGCTGTAGAAGAGGCGTCCGAATCCAGTGCTCTTGCTGTCCTGTACAACAGATCAGATGGCGAACTTTTACGTCAATCAAGCAATTGTAATTTATATAGCGCCCCTTCGGGATATCTACTTAGTTTTAGAGGAGTGGTAACCCAAACAAAGTGAGAACGCTCTTTGCTTAATACAAGAATTAAACAACTCATGTTTTTAACCGATGTCAACATATCTGGATTTATAATCTCGTTTTAATTGCAGTTGCATTTTTGTATAGCGTCACTTCACCATCAAATAATTGTCCATTGGTCAGTTTTAACCATTCATTTACGTTAATTTTAGTTTAACAGGTCTTAGCCTACCTAGCTGAACATGAAACCTAAATGTCTGTCTCTGACAGTTGGCCGTCCCCTTATTTCGTACAAATAGCCTATAATCTTACTTTTTGAGCTTCCCCACTGCCCGTATTCTCATAGTTACAGTCTGAACTTCCAAAGACATAAAAAATGGAGGAGGGGTCGCTAATTGTCTCTGTTAGGCTTATTACACAACCTCGTTAAACAGCAACAACCCCAGATCTCTGACATGGGGCATAGACAACACAGGAGAAAAGAGGAACTCCTCCTTCTGACTATCCTTTGTACAACCCCTCTGACTCGACGCAGCACTCGTGAATGAGCTGTTGCCTTGTGTTGGTTTTCGAATGGCGCTTTAGAAGTTTGGATCTTACAATTACGATTACCCTAGTTTAGAGGGTTTTCTCTGATTCGACTGCTACTTCTGCTGTTGGTAGTGATAATTTTTATTTGACTGTTTAAGATTTAAATCGCCAATATCGAAATATTTCAATAATATAATTATTATACTTGCCTTTTCAGACAGGCCAGTCCAAGAGACAGAATGATCATCCAAACTGCAACTGCTAACGATATTATTATGATGATCATCAGACCTAAAACAATTTATATCCTGGATTTGTAGGTCCTATAGTATGATGAATTCAGAGTTTAACGACGTCTTATGGCAATAAAGGCCGTTATTTTGAACAATTCTCGCCGTCTGTAAAGGTACAGAAGTTAATGCAGATGGATTGGATCCACAGTTTAACGGCAGCTTATGACAACATAGGCCGTTGCCGCCGACAAAGATTAGTTTTTGGCATATTACAGCTCTTTAATGCTTATTTTTTGTTTGACCAAAGTTTAACGTCGTCCTATGACATCAAAGGCCGTTGACGACAATACAGAAAATATACAATACAATCAGAACAAGAAACTTATAGCATCCGGACAACACCATCAAAGGTGTCGAAACAGAGCTTTACAATTTCACTAATATTCAATACCTTTGCAACATAAAGTATTTCATCTTATACGGTCTGTGATCATTATGTCTTGACAAATTTCATTAACTAGCAAAGCATACATGTATTACAATTGATTAAGGTATTCCTTTAAACTGTTCATGTACATTAACCAAGCCATACCATTATACAATATTGAAGAACTAAAGTTGAATTATAGTAATATTGTAATATGAATATTCATTAACCAATAAGTAAAGTTTATAATTTTCTAACATCGGGTTATTATTATTATGACACAAAATATTTTAAACAAAAATCAACATTGGAAAAGAAGTCGTCCATGGATATTTCAGCAAACAGCATTGTAACACGGTACTGCAATATTATGCAACACAGCAGCCACTCCGATACAGCAACCAAACCAAACCATTTGTAATATATAATACTGAAGAACCAAAGTTGAATAATAGTAATCAGCATTGCAACCAACATTGCAACCAACATTGCATAATAGTAATATGGCAATATAGATGTTCATTAACCAATCATTAATATTAATAATTTTCCAACATCAGAATTTTATCATAAATGTTGACGACAATAATATATAGACAAGAACCTTAGAGCGTTCAAACAACACTATTCAAGGTGTCGAAACGGAGCTTTACAATTTCACTAATATTCAATATTTTCAATATAAAGTAGTTTATCTCATTGTCTATGATTTCCATATCCTAACAAAGAGAATTTATGCAAATTAAACACTATTATTATACAACAATTGTTCCACAAAAGTCATTTGCGAAGTACTCTTTCAAACATTTCATGTATCTAATACACTATAATTAAAATTTCATTAACCAACAAAGCATACATGTAATATAATTGTTTAATGTTTAGTTTCAATAAATTCAAATTATAATCATAGAACTCTTACTGCAACACAGTAATGCAGCACAATGCAACATAGTAGCTACTCTTATATAGTAATAAAACCAAACCATATGTAATATTGAAGAAAGAAAAATTTGAATAATAATAATAAGCCAATATAAATATTCATTAATCAATAATTAATATTTATAATTTTCCAACATCAGAATTTTATTATAAATGTTATATGACATAACATACCTAAAAATTAACAATTGAAAAATGCTATCTATGGGCGCCTCAGCAACCAAAATGTACACACACAACCGAAACTGAAGTACAACAATCCACTCACAACCTGTGTATCACCTACCTCAAAAATACAAAAATGGACCAACAAAAGACCAATTAAATATCTACAGTCACAACAAAGAAATAAAACTATTCACAGAAACAAACTCAAACTATCCAATTACAAAATTTTACCTTTATTGATTATCTTAACTAATCTGATTTTATTTAGAGATCGAATATCACACTTTAAAGAGGTGTGCAATTATTTTTGAACAGTTTATACCGTTCCTATGCAATAATGCAGCTATTTTTGTTAAAAATTATACGGAGTAGTAGGCCTAGTAGTAGTTTCATTTTAACGACACTCTGTGATAACAAAGACATTAGCGTCGCCCTCCTCCTTTATCCTGGTTTGGGACTGGTACTGACAGAGTACGATCAGTGGCGGAGTTATTATAGTGAGCTTTTACTTATTGGGCGAATATCAAACATAAAGGAGATGTGTGAATATTTTGAACAGTTCTCACAGTTCCTATGACGATAATAATTCTCGTGATAATTTTAATACAGAACTGGTTCCACAGTTTAACGGCAGCTTATGACAACATTGGCCGTTGCCGCCGACAAAGATTATGTTTTTGCATAATACAGCTCAATTAACTGCTCTTCTGCTTTTAGTTATAGGGCGAATATCACACTTAATTAAAGCGCGCTATAAAAATCTTTACGTGTATTGTATTGTATGGTCACTTGTGCACTTCTGAGCAATATCAAAAACAGTTGCATTATTATGTATTGTACAATTGCGATACCGGTGTCACGAAATAGAGTATCCCCATTAGAATTATATCACCTTAGCGAAATGAAGTATCCGGCCGGATAATTCTGAACGTGAGGGACTTTTCCCCTCGTGCAAAAGTATCCCTCATGAGTCGTACGAAATCATGCCCCATTCAAAAAGTATCCCCCTGCGACTTAATTGCAAATTGTGCTATTTAAGCCACTTTAGAACTATAGTTGGTAAAAACGGTTAAAACTGAATAAAAACCGTAAAAGGATTCAGGTAATTTACGTAACTATTTAATGTTATCATTTGAGGAATAAATAGCACAGTACCAGAAATAAACTATATAAAAGTTATTTGAATTTCTAAGTTATCCAAAAACGCGAAATGTTGTCTTTATATACAGTAATCTCCGATTGACTGATAAACAGACGAAGGGGCGAGGGAGAGGACTGACCTCCAAACCATCCTGTCCTCAGAAGCCACCGCTATGAAAAATTAATAAGTCTTCATACCAATGACTGCCCCTGTTAATGTAAAAGAATAACTGCATGTGTTCAGTTTGAATCGATAAATTGCATTTTGTCTGAAATCCCTTACCTCGTCTCCCTCGCCCCTTCGTATTCCCAACAGCATCGTAGTAATCTGACAGTCGATTTCGCTAGGTGGCGCAAGTGGAGAGGACATTTAGAAGCATCTTTTTGTCCTCCTGGATATTTGAATATTACCCTCCGATTTGACAGTTCAGGACGTTAACCGCTGTGGTAATATGGATTTGTTAACCCTTTGGAAGTCAGGTGAAGCTTTGGAACGTTTCAGGTGAGGTGGGGTATGACATACCCCAATACATATTTTTTACTTGCAAGTCAAAATATCAACTACATAACATTCATTGTGAGCTAAACTATAGTTCTGTAACCAATTATTCGTTAAACTGGTAATTATCGGGAGCAAATAACTTTTTTCAATTATAATCGAAATGGCCAGCGCGTTGACGCACAAAATCAGAGCGGCCCTCTGCAATGGCATCTTTGTGGCCCTTGAAACATGTATCGTTTGCGAACACGTGACATAATACTTGTAATAATGGATCAATTTTGCATCGATGCAAAACTATAAATCTAATATCTGCAATATCTGTTATTATCGCCCATTTTTTCTGCACTGAGCCGTTACTTTTTTAAATTCATTAATATCAGCATGTATACGAAAAATGTTAATTCACTTTAATATGCAACAAATAAAAAAATGTACGTTCAAAGTACCCTATGTTGTTCTAAAGTGTCCGTATTTCACATTCATAAAGGTAGACAAAAATATTCCAAGCTGGTTCCACTTTTTCCGTAGAAAACGCAGCGCAGGCTATAATAGCTATGGGGTGTGTCATACCCCACCTCACCTCCAAAGGGTTAAATATGTCGAAGATTTGCGATATTCTCGAGTTTCACGGTGGATTAGGCCTATTAGTTGTTTTGCACGTGACAGTCAGTTGCTGTTTGACGACACTGCGTCATAACAAAGATGATTAGCATCGTCCTCCTCCTTTTTCCAGGCTTGGGACTGGCACCAGGTGTGGGGTAGTGGCGGAGTTACAACAAATTGGCTTTTATTAATAATAGTCAGTTTAATGAATCTCATGACAACATCGATCACCTGAATTAGACAAACATTAGCAATTAACCGCAAGTCTCATCCTTATACAGCGTTTTATGACCACGTTTTAAAGGTGTTCAGAAGGAGAGCACATAACATATTTATTATTGGCTAACGTGGTCCATGCATGCTAGAACCGTTAAGGATTAACAAGTGACCGCCAATAATTGTTGCATCATTATATTTTTTATAACGTCGGATGACTACGTTTTAATGGTGTTTAAAGAGAGCGCTCTAACCGTGATCCGTGCTTATGTAGCATCATTTGACAACATGCTAAACGTTTGTAGCGAGATCGATTTGGGCATGTCCTCTTCTGCCTTCATTTTGCACCACTCTAACAACGGCAGCTCATCTGAAACAAGGATACCAACATTACTAGAAAACCGCTTTTCTGCTTTACTTATATGGCAAATATAAACTTATAAGAGGTGTGTAATTAAATTGAACAGTTCAAACCGCTCGTATGGCAAAATACAGAACTTGCAGTGGCGCTGCTGAAGAAGGCCCAAGTGTTTAAGGCGACATAGACGTTTGTTTCCATTGCGCACTCCAGCAAGTCCTACGTTTACAATTGCTCAACGCAATCGATGTTCTGTCGTATGGTTATGTGTGCATTTCTGAGCTACTGTATGGAATGAGGGCAATATCAAATACAGTTGTATTGAATTGTATAATTGTCATACAGACATTTCGTGGATAGACCAAATTCTGAAGCTCTTGCGGCTATGCCAGAATGAAACCGAGAAGTCATCAGTGAAGCATCTTGTTTCTTATTAAAATCTGTGGTCGACTTCGATCTCTCACAGCAAATAAATTTTGGGCAAGCTTCACCGATTGCATAAAGTGACATTCTTTTATATAGAGCCTGAAATAAACGCTTTAAAGGTGTGTTACGAATCATAACACAAATTGTAGTATTTAGTGCTTAGCGACATCTTCTGGCAAGAGGACGTTGTCAACATTGCGTTACAAAAATATGGTACATATAGCGTCAGTTAAAAATGATTTAAAGGTGTTTAAGTATATCCTAACGTTATTATTAGTTGTAAGGCAGTTTAACGATTTCTTGGAGCTATAGCTGCTGCAGGGTCGTTAAAGTCATTCACGTCTGTCCAAATGCACTTCTGCGCCATTGGATTTCCAGCGGCAGATGCGATCATCATCTATAAATTGATAGATACAATACAATACAATACAATACAAAACAATACAATACAATACAATACAATCAGTAGAGATGGAGCCAAACAATGTACTTAGGGATCCCATGGATTATGTTACAATTTGGTAATAACGATCTATTCAGTTATCTCTCGATCCAGATTGTGATCGATTCTCGATCATCACTACTGCCAATCAGAGATTCCAGTTTTCATGAACTCATCCTTTCCTCTCTTTCCAGTTTTTCGATTAGGTCGCACAGATGAATACCCAGGAATTTCAAGACTGTTGCTAGGCATGAGCCAGGTTTCCAGTATGCATATGATCGACGGTGGGTTCCACACCTTCGAGATGCAGTGCCTACGCTCCCTGAAACGGGATCTGAGCTAAATGCGTTCCACTGGATTATGTTGAGATCCGTGTTGGGTGTAAACAGCGGGAGTGCGGACGTTCTAAATTATATAAGACCAAATAATTTGACCGCTTGACATACCTTCGCCATGCCTGATGTACATGTTTGGGTTCAAGACAGGTGTGCTGTCGGCCGGCTACCTTACCAGAAAACCCCGATGGGGAAACTGGAGGAAGGATTATTCAAATGCTTTCTCAGCTGAGTTTTGTGTTCTCCCCTCCTCTGCCTTGCTTACATTGCTGGGCTTGTTATTTACATAATAATGCTCATGATCTTTATAGAGAAGAGCTCTAAGATTTACAGTATTCTGCTGTAGTCTATGACATGATGTTCTTGGATTTTTATCTACACTAAAACAGTTTATGAATTATGTTCAAATCGAGTCGTTGGATACGTCTTCTTCTTCTCTTGTTTCTTTTGCTCAGTGTATCTTCCCTTACTTGATAAATTAAGAACGCACTTCTACTGTTACGCTACAAAACCACGCTTCTGCTTTTACTTAACGGCGAATATCACTCTTAAAAGAGGTGTGTAATTAGCTTGAATGTTCTCTCTGTTCGTATGGCATAAAACAGAACCGCTCTTCTGCCTTCACTTAAAGGGCATATGTTACACTTATTATTTTGAACATTTATCACCGTTCGTATGGTGTAGTAGTAACGTTAGTCAAGATTACATAGCGCTAATTGGGATAATTACTTAAGTTTTCGAATGAGCAGTGTTTGACTCCAATTTGTGGCTTTCTGGAGCGTTGAAGTCTCCGATACACTGTTCTTACAATCTACTAATACTATGTTAAAATTATAGTTCAGAAACGTTTGCAAATGTAAATTAATTATAAAATAGGAACCGATGAATGACTAGTAGGAAAGGATATACAGCTATGTAGGCCTACTTAAAAACCTTGAGATAAGCTGCAAATAACCAAAATGGGAATGTACAGTAATACACTGTTATACACTGTAGTGAAGATTTTTTTAATGGGGCCACTGGGACCCGGTCTATGGTCTAAATCGAATTTGCCCACCATTTCCATGAAAAATTTAATTTCTCGGGCGAAAGTTAAAAAAATAATAGTAATAATAGTCTAAGCTTTTACTCACTATGTTGTGCCAGGTCGGTATTCGGTTGGGTATCGATTTGCTGCCACACCGAAACAATCCGAACACAACTTCGCACTCTCAATGCAGTCAATGCTTTTATATATAGTGTCGATCAACAGCATTTTTGAGGTGACGCTATTTATCATTGTTATAACAGAGTCGTCAAACAGTAACTAACCTAAAAAACCGCTCCATGTGATCAACTTTCCGTTCAATCGCCAGTGTAAAATTAGTAAGGTTTGAAAGGCAATATTTCAATTGACGTCCAGGTCCTTTGATGTCAAGAGACGTCGCTACATGCTTGTTAATATTATTAAATGTGGCGATCTACTTAGAGACCTTTAAATCGCTATTACATGATGCTACAAATAAACCCCCTAAATACCCACATGGTGCAAACGTTATTTGTTTGGCCTAGACACCCAACATGAAATAACGAGATTATAGTTATATAATTATGTATTATAAATTATATGTATATGTATGCATATACAATTATGCCTATTTATCCAATCAACATAATTATATAGACAGAGCTACGCGGAACATGAACAGAACGTGGCATATTTATGAATATTCGGCGTATACGTCTGTGTATTATATTTAGAGCGATCAATTACTTTCAGATGGCGCCACATCCCCCAATAATATTAATCCGATTCCTCTATCCTGATTTCTCCCACGTAGCCAACAAGCGCGTCTGTACATACTTAAACACGATGCTCATTTGTTGTTACACAATCCAGTCAACATAAGTATATCGTTGGACAAAAATAATCTAAATATAGCGTCTCAAAGTATGCAGTCCTTATGGACTTAACGTGGTATTTTTTAAACCGTCATGTAACAGTTTCCAATTAGTATTTAGTAGCGTTTCAATTTCGTTGACCAATATTCATACTACGCGCTTAGCTTGCAGCTGAACGAAAACGTCAACTATATAAGTGACGATGGAATAATATATAAAGGTGTCTACGTGTTCATTTTTTAATTAGTATTATAGTTTCTCAAAGAGGAGAGAACTACTGAGAGGAAAAATAAACAGGGATCTGAAGAAACGAATTATAAGGACACTGATATCGAATGTGGTGCTGTACGGATCAGAGTCATGGACCATGAGAAAAGAGGATATAAAAAGACTAGAAACTTTCGAAATGTGGACATGGAGAAGAATGGAGAAAATCAGCTGGACGGAAAATAAAACAAATGAAGAAGTGATGGGAGGGATTGGGGAAGAAAGAACCCAGATACAGATAATAACAGAGCGAGACAAAGGAAATGGATCGGACACACGTTAAGAGGAGACTCGCTACTAAGGACGGTCATTGAAGGAAAAATGGAGAGGAGGAGGACAAGAGGAAGACCAAGACAGATGATACTGGATTGGATGATGACAATTGGATATGGAGAGCTGAAAGAAGAGTCCAAACTGCGAGTGGAATGGCGACATCGGATATTTAAACCCTCCACTATAGGAGGCAAAGAACCAGAAGAAGAAGTATAGCCAATCGGATGGATTGGGAGTTTATCGACAACTAACGACAACAAAGTTCTTTGACGTCTACATAAATTATTTTTTCGTATTACCTTACTACAACTGTGTCCCTCCTTCTCCGTCTTCTTTCTTATAGTTTTGACGCTATGGATAGGTCCCAGGTTAACCTCCATGACCTGTATGACGTTCAAATTTAGAAAGCGAATAAACCCAGTTTCGGTCCTAACCAAGTGGCCACCGCGTCTCATCAATATATATATCGTCGGATAACTACGTTTTAAAGGTGTCTAAATAAATGGATTGGCCGCTGACGTCGACAGATATTACTTTAGATTAATTCAGCTGAAGTTAGGTTATTTGCTATTAAACGACTCTGTTTTAAAACAAAGATGATTAGCGTCGCCTCCCCCTTTTCCAAGGTTGGGACTGGCTCTACCAGAATACGAGCAGTGGCCGACTCATTTCATTTCGGTAGGTGGCGCTGCTAAGAACATGGCGGCCCGTGGATGTCGTTTACAAGAATATATTCAAGAACTAGGTCGTTAGCCGTAGCGTAGATTCAAATTTGCGTGTTATGAAAGTTCGGGTGTGCGCTAGTACATTGACGCGCTGTGCTGTCCAATGTCCGACCCGAGTAGAATAATTCTTGTCTTCATATAATATATATATATATATATATATATTTATATTATATAATTATATTATATAATTATTCTATTCGAATAGAATAATTCTTGTCTTCATAATATATATATATTTATATATATATATTATATGAAGACAAGAATTATTCTACTCGGGTCAGAGTACTTATTATATTATAATAAGTACTCTGATATAATAGTGAGTCACATACATTTAGTATGTTATAAAATTACTTTGTTGCTTGTCGCTGACCACTGACACTGTCAGGCACCATATTGTGCTATCAAATAGTCGTTACTCTGACTGGTTCTAGTAATTAAGAAAGAACATAGCAAATAATAAAACAAATTATGAAATCACAATTAGTGTTTCCAATAAGTATTTTACTTATTACCGGGCTATTTAAAAATTATCGTTTTTACAAATACTTTTACAGTTACAAACCGATTGTAAAGTTCCTCCTTCACGAGCCTGTCTTTCAATATAATGTGACGCTTTGGACTGGATGTGACCTGACACTAGTGTCTCAGACAGGCAGTGGCGGAATTTGGGTCTGTCCTCTGACACGAGGGTCTCGTCGTTTTGCCCTTGCCCCGCTGCCTTCAATTTGCACTACTCTAGCAAGGTTAGTGTTCGTCTGAGACAAAGATATAGAATGCTATATATCGGATATAAAGTACAGAATGATGGATGGATCCAGAGTTTGACGGCAGCTTATGACAACATAGGCCGTCGCCGCCGACAAAGATTATTTTTGGCATATTACAGCTAATTTAAGCTCACCATGCAATGGTATCTATAACGTGCAGAACCTCTTGTCTGCTTTTACTTATAGGGCTAATGTTATTTTTAAAACGGGTGTGTTAAAAATTATCGAGAACCGTTCTAACCGTTCCCAGGGCATAGTACAGAACTTTGGAGTGGAGTTGCTCACGAAGTTAGGGGACAAGTGTTTTAGGCGACATAAGCGTTTGTTTCCATGGCGTACTCCATCAAGTCCTTCCTTCACAATTGTTCAGCGCTATAGAAGTTCTTAAAGACTCCGATCGTCCACGCGAGGAGATTTTACTCTACCTCGCACAAACCGGAAGTTTGGTAATCGTGCCCCCTCGGTCTCAGGACCCAGATAATGGAACAGTTTTCCAACTTCAGTTCGTCAATGCACATCTGTGGATTAATCTAAATTAGAAACTCATCTAACAGCTAATAATATTATGACAAAGAATGTAACTAGACGCGCTCTCGAAAAAGACTTGCTTTTGTCAAAGCACACAGTAAATCTTTACCTGTATTGTATGGTAGCGTGTGCACTTCTGAGCATTGGAAGGAAGGCAATATCAAACACAGTTGTATTATAAATCACTCAAATCTTTTCACTTTTGCCGTGGCTGGGCTGGTAGCGCTCCTGAGTAGATTTCTTGAAGGGGCGCTATATAAATCTCCAGAATGAATGAATGAATAATGTATTATATAATTGCTATGCAGTCATTTTGTGGGTTGACCAGAAGATCTTTGCGGATATACCAGAATAAAACACGAGCAGTTTCGTCATCAGTGACGCATCTTATTCCTGATTGAAATCTGTGGTCAACTTCAGTCTTTCATGACAATTACATTTTTCAACCACTGATACATCGATCGAATGTAGTTTCACTTTAACGACATTGTGTGATAAAAAAGATGATTAGCGTCGCCCTCCTCCTTCATCCAGGCTTAGGATTGGCACTGTCTGGCACTAAAGCACGGACGTGCATTGGTGGATTTCATCGATTGAATTATTATTATTTTATAGTTGAACGTCGTCTTATGACATCGTCTTACTGACAATTTCAGACCAGTCCCCATCATTATCATTATTAATGAAGCGACTATTTTTATATATATAGCGTTTTAAAGAAACGATTTAAAGGTGTGTTATGCATCATAACATAAAATATATGTTATGATGCGTAATTGTTCCATTTTGTGCTTTGTGCTTAGCGACATCTTCTGGCAACTACGACGTTGTCAGCATTGCTTATTTAGAACAAGGTTTAACGTCGTCATATGACATCAAAGGTCGTTGACGACAATTTAGACATATACAGTGCAGTGAAAATGAATTCATAGCGTCCAAAAGACCCCATTTAAGACTGTCCAAACATAATATTAAAAATAATATATTATTATGTCAGCATTAAAAATATGTCAGCATTGCGTCACAAAATATGATTAATATAGGTTAATTTGAAAACGATTTAAAGGTGTCTAACACTTCAACGAATAGCTGCATTGGTTTCTTCGTCACTTTTAGCACAATATTGACTTTAAAGTGTGAAGTATATATCCTAACATTATTATAATCAAGGCATGGATCGTTGACATCGTTCAGTAGTGTACAAATATACTTCTGCACCATTGAAATTCCAGTTGGGTTGCTGACTGAATTGAAGAACCCTCGCTACAGTCACCATGCCTAGCGGGGGTCAATGCGAAATAAGAAGTTTAATTTAAATAAGATTATAGTAACTCTAGAATTCTAGTACAGATAATAGAACAAAAACGATGCAGCTCACGGTGAAAATCTTAAAAAACTGGCACTCCCACAGGTAGGTTAGTAGTAGTATTTTCAGTTTAACGAGACGCTGTGTGATAACGAAGATCATTAGTGTTGCACTCCTCCTTTATCCAGGCTTGGGACTGGCACCGCTACAGGTAGGCTAATGGAATCAGTCGAGTTTATATAGCGCCGATTCACAATATTTTAAGGTTTCTAACAAAGTCCGGTGTTTGACGCCATCTTGTGGCTACCAGGAACGTTGAAATCTACTATACCTTTTTCTTGTAATCAACTGCTACTATATATACACCAGAAACGTTTGCAAATGAGAAAACACCCTACTGGGTTTTGTGATACTTGTGAGTTAACGGAAAGTATAGAACATATCCTATTGGAATGTAAAAAGGAAAATATTTCAACTATCTTAAAAGAAAAATGTAATAGTTATAAATCAGAATTTAATTTAAAATCTCTGCTAGACACAGGATGTTTGCAGAGTACAGTATATAATCTTGTTAAAATCATTAATAAAGGAAAAATACTATAATCATTCTCATAAATATCAGTATCGTATCAAATCTATTACAAACATATAACTGAACACATTGCTTGTGATTAAAATATCAATTAAAACAAAACAAGTGTGATTATATGTGTAATTAGGGATCATTTGACTATGATGATTAATAATTTTATTACATTTTGTAATGATATTGCATTGCTATATAGGAAAATGTTGAACGAAATGTTTAATTAAGTTATCCTGTTATGAAAATAAATGTTAACGGTACATTATTGTAATTAGATGTATGTTGCAATAAAATGTATATATTACACATATAATGCGAAACTTATGTTTGCAAGTAGCATTACATGTTGTTATAGAAAACATAGAAAAACTGTAAATAACTTTGTAAACATTTTGAAAAGAGCTTATATAGCCAAAAAGAGCTGTGATATCCAAAAAAGAGCTGAATAGCCAAAAAGAGCTGAAATAGCCAAAAAAGAGCTGATATAGCCAAAAAAGAGCTGATATAGCCAAAAAGAGCTGAATAGCCAAAAAGAGCTGAAATAGCCAAAAAGAGCTGATATAGCAAAAAAGAGCTGATATAGCGTAAAAGGAGCTGAATAAGCCAAAAAAGAGTTTTGGAATTGACACAGGGAAAACAAAAGAAAAGGAGGAAAGAAAAGGAGAAAAAAACAGAAAACAGAAAAAGGAGAAAGAAAGAAAAATATAGAGAATTGCAATAAAAAGAGCCAATGGACCGAACAGAACGGAAATACAATACAAACACAAAGACGTCGGCGGCCATAGTAGCCAAAGGACGTCGTTAAACAATTGGAATCATCATCATCAGCAAATTCAAATAATTCGTTACGCATCTGGGTGAGGTCAACGGCATCGCTGTCACGGCAACAATAAGATTGAATTAAACACTGGAAACAAGATGGAAATAGGTGGCTACCAACTTAAATGACAACGCCTTCGGATTAGCCGAAGCAGTTAAACATTGACCCCAGTGGACACAGAAGGCAGAGCTATGATCCTGCAAGCGTGTGTTAAAGCCCTCACGCGACTCTCATGCTGTGAGGTTAAAGACATCATCTTTGACTGTTGAAGACTGCATTCTTCCGTATGGCCTGGGTCGGGAGCGCCTCTGAGTAGGGATCTTAAAGGGGCGCTATATAAATTTTTGATTGATTGATTGATTGATTGATTGATTGATTGATTGATTGATTGATTGATTGATTGATTGATTGATTGATTGATTGATTGATTGATTGATTGATTGATTGATTGATTGATTGATTGATTGATTGATTGATTGATTGATTGATTGATTGATTGATTGATTGATTGATTGATTGACGAATATTAGGCTAATATAGTGGGTCTAGAAATGTAAAAACGTTCCATGTTTGAAACTGTCATGTATTCTTTCTCCATGTTTTCAGACCTTTTAGAAATACTGAACAGCAACTCTCGTCAATAAAAGTGGCCAGCAGGAATTTGACGGAGCGCGGTAGGGAGCCCATTTCAAGTCGCAGGGCCGGCTACGGAGAAAGCGCTCCGCTGCCTGCTAGCAGTCCGTCAGCGAAGCGAGACTAAATCACGCAAAATACCCGAAGACTTTCAATGCATCGAAATTAGAATAGCTGTCGATAAGTCTGTAAGAACAATCAAGTGACGAAAGCAGACGAAATTACGGTGGGCCACCGTCGGTGGCCCAGAAGGACCAAGATGTATTGTTTTAAAGAATAACACTACTCCTTTAAAAGTATAAATATTCTCCTCTGGATTTTTGTGGAGCAATGCCCCAGATCAATTATGGGGGAGGTGAACGTGCCCCAGCTGCCCCCGCAGAGTCTACGCCTATGGCGGAGTGTACAGGTTCAAACCCCAACTGAGGGAGGTTACTGAATGAGGACCTTTGACCAATAATTTCTTTGCTTATTGGTCATTATTAGTGGGGCTTAATAAACGTGTAATAATAATCATGGAAATTAATGCTGGTAAGGTCCTTACGTAAATTCCGCATCGTTGTCGAGCTGCACGCTATGTCTGGAGGAGAAGTTGTCCAGCCCAGCTGAGATTAAGACGGAGTTAACCCTATGACGCACACCTGGGGTCAATTTGACCCCATCGATGGAATTCCTTGAATAGCTGCGTTGATACAAATAGTAAAAATCTGAAATAATTCAAATTTCTCAACAATTCATCCCTCTACATATGTGGAAAAATTCGAAGAGTTTAGAATTCTAGGTTCAATGATACAAAAATAAGAATGACACTCGGGCATATTTAGCACACCTGGGGTCAATCTGACCCCAGGCTGTAACATTGACTATAACATAAACCAGGCTACGTTACATACACAAATACACAAATACATACATACATACACACATTCATACATACATACATAATGTAAATACATACATACAAGCATACATACATACATATATACATCCATCAATACACACACACATCAATCAATCAATCAATCAATCAGTTTGTTTATTGTCGTGAAACACACATATGACAAATACATGAAAAACATAATAATCAGTTGTAGACAAATGGGAGGCCCAGAAGGGATGAAATCCCGCTATAGGGACACCAATTTTATCTAATTTCATAAACAGGATCGGTATATTCTTAACTATATGATTAATTAGTTAATTAAGAGGGTTAACAAGGATACTGTAGAGAAGCCGAGAAGAAGTTGTAATGTAGCAGACTAGTTTAGCAGAGTTATCCAACTAGAACTTTAAAGTACAAGGATAGCATATATTAACAGGTTGTAAGTGTTAATTCAGACTGATGACCTAGAGAAACCTAACTTAGTCCTCATCAATCAGTCCACTCGTTAAGTCAGAACGCAATGATTTTTTGAAGAGATAAAGATTCGGGGCTTGTTGAGTTGTTGGAGGGATGCGACTCCAAACCCGTGGACCATTGAACCTAATTGAAAAGCGACGAGTATTAGATTTGGCAAGGATGGAACGATAGGATGAGGCTCCTCTGGTACTATATGAATGAAAATGAGTGCCAACGTTGAAGTAATGAGCAAATCCCAAGGGTAACAGGTTGTGAGCGTATTGGTACATGAATATAGCTGTCTGGTAAAATCTAATTTGGTGAAATTTTAGTAAGTTAAGATCAAGAAAAATAGGGTCAGTATGAGAACCATATGGTGTTCCTGAAATTATCCTGATTGCTCTTTTCTGTAACATCACTAATTTTTAAGACTAGACTTATACGTATAACCCCAGACCATATATATACATACAAATATACATCCCTACATATATAGGCTACCTGTACATGAATACTTGCATATACA
>JACEVL010001695.1:0-25454 GCA_020284085.1 Aporrectodea caliginosa
TAGCACTTCTAGCATTCTTCACGTGACATATCTTTCAGTTTCTCTTCTTCAAAATCAGCTTTTAACAAGCGCTGCTTTTAATCTTTCAGGAAGAAATCTTCTTCAGTTCTGCTTGTTTTTGACACTTAATTTCTCCATCTTACTTCTTTTACTTCAGTGTTGTCCTTTTCTGGAAAACACGAGTTTTCTTTTTGTGTTTGAAGTATTGGGAATTATTCTTTGTTTGATTACCAACAAACGCTTATACCTTTGTCGTTGAGGCTTTCGTTGTCGTCAATTTACCAATGATTTGAATGCGTATTCACCAGTCGACGTTGTTTCGAATCCCAGACGTTGTTTTCGAATCCCAGACGTTGTTTCGAATCCCAGACGTTGTTTCGAATCCCAGACGTTGTTTCGAATCCCAGACGTTGTTTCGAATCCCACCGCTGTCACCAAATATGTCACCAACTCTTTTCTTTCTTAGTTGTGACCTACCTCAAGAACTTTCCTTATCTCTACATATAAATTGCTCAACGTCTTCTAACTGTTTAAGAATTTAAATTGACACAGTTCTTTGAATGTTTCTTTTCTTTCTTCAAACACAGTTTAATAACAACAACTCAACTCTTGCATTACAACATACTACACTGTATTGTTCAAATTCACTGTCATCAGCAGTTTCTAAGTTTGGCGCGCTAACTGCACGTGTAAAGAGAATCTACCGTCAGCCAATGTTTAGGCTACTTTAGGCCAAGCGCCCACGAGCCGACAGCGCAACCAAGGCCTAAGACTAAAACGCTTAACAATCGATACACATTATATATATATCAACCTAAGGAACACCTGTGCTCATTATATATGCAAAACACTTGTTCACAATCATCATCTGAATCATCATCACCATTATTATTATTATAATTATTAAAATGAAAACCATGCGTTTCTTTCGGTAAAAAGTAACTAGTTACTGCGAAAGTTACAGGAAACTACAAGCATCGTGACAACGCACAACACTGAAAAGATGTGTAAGAAACGGTGATAATTTTTATTATCATTATTACTAAGGAGTAGATTCCATTGTTTAATGGTACCTTGTGGCTACCAGGATCTTTGACGTCGACTTAACCACAAAATATACAGTCACCGTGTAGAACTTCTGTATTACATAATTAAAAATTTTGCCCTTCTACTTTTACTTATAAGGCGAGGCATATCTTTATAAAGGTGTGCAAAAACTGCTCTTAAAGGTGATTTCTTTTATTAAACGACATCTTAAGGCTTTTGCTGGTCAGTTGTTGTTTGACGACACTCAGCAATAATAACGATGATTAGCGTCGTCCTCCTCCTTTCTCCAGGCTTTGGACTGGCACTATCACAGTTTGGTTAGTGGTGTAATTATAATATAACTACACCAATAGAGCGAATGGTAGAATTATAAAAGGTAGCTGCTGGTAGATCATGTT
Organism: Aporrectodea caliginosa; assembly: GCA_020284085.1. Taxonomy (NCBI): domain Eukaryota; kingdom Metazoa; phylum Annelida; class Clitellata; order Crassiclitellata; family Lumbricidae; genus Aporrectodea; species Aporrectodea caliginosa. The sequence continues at coordinate 1,446 of JACEVL010001695.1, forward strand.
TAACGACGCCGTGTCATAATGAAGGTGATTTGCAACGCCCTCCTCGTTTATTTTGTCTTGAGACTGGCACTAATAGAGTACGGATAGTGGTGGAGTTGAAGTTTGGAAAGAACTTCGTTGGTTAGTTGCTAATAAGCGTCGCCCTCCTCATTCCGCATTTCGGACTGGCGCCGACAGTGGCTCCATCATTTCTTCTTCATTCATCATCATTCTAATTTTCTCTGAAAGTGCTGGATAGGAAATATAATTAAATTAATTATGGCTTTTATATATAGTACTAATAGAGACCGATTTACCGGTGTCTAAATGGCGCCTCATTTTAGACGGCTCGCTGTTGACAAGGCTGCAGTATTATTCTAGAGACGGGAGAAAAAAAATAGGCAAATATTTACCAAAAAATATTTCACATATGTCGTAGTTCGAAGCTTCCGTGACAGAAGTTGACGGAAAGTATCAAATCGCAAATGATTTAATAATGTAAACGTTTAGGCCTACACGTTATCTTGTTTTTCTCATGTAAGAACGGGTTATGCGTTCCGATTAAACTCCAAATGTCCGAGTCGAACACGCCCTTGGGATTTTGGTGGAGTTAGGAAAGTTCCAGAAGCATAACTGAGTAGCTCGCTTCAGGGGCTGTCACCAACAGCCTGGCACCCAAAACGGAACGTTGATGACCCAACCCATCTGAAGAGTTCGAGACATAAAATTATCACCGCAGCCGCGTGACTGATTAGAATTTTAAAAATAACGCCTCAAGAAATATCGATGCTTGAACTTCTGTATGACAAATATATTAATTTTACTTAACAGCTTCTTCTTGTGTTTTAAATAAGTAATATATAGGTTAAGAACTCTTGGCAGCCGTCAGATGCCGTTAAATACTCGATTACACGTGTAAAGCAGGTTTCATTTCTTTGTTCTTCTTCTTTGTTTCTCCTCCGTCAGGCCAAGGCCAACGATGAGTCCTCAACTTGTCGTCTCCAGAATTCTCTATCCTTGATTTGTTCCTTTGCTTCTGCAATGTTCATCTTCATTCTCTCCAGATCCTCTCGTATATTATCCATCCATGTCTTTTGTTGTCTTCCTCTACTCCTAGTTCCCTCCACATATCCGTGTAAAGCCATCGATGGTAATCTGTCATTGCCCATTCTCATCACATGTCCCAGCCACTTTAGCCTTTAGCCACTTTAGCCTTTTACTTAACAGCTTCTTCTTGTGTTTCATTTAGACACCTTTAAATCATTATCTCCCGAAAATACATAGGCCCATGCTCATGCATTGTGTTGGGTTGATTTTGGACTGTGACAGTAGGTTTCTCGTTGTCATCGTATGGTATACAGTGTGACCACTCCTTGGGATTTTTCCCAAGATCTTGGGATTTCCGGGGGAAGACTTAGGATCTGGGGATTTTGCATAGCAATCTTTTGGATTTTTTTCTGCGGTCTACAGACTAGTTTTTACTGTACTTTTCAACAGTGGGGCCTGGGGCGAATCAGATTGGAAAAAAACTCTCTCAGTGAAAGACTTTAATTACTAGTGTTACTTGAAAACATTGCAATTTGTTAATTCAGTGTTATGCTCCAGATTATTTCTTTGCCAGTTCCTAGCTGGCATTTTTGTGAATAATTTGACTGCTAAAACGCATTTCATATTTCAGCACACATTTTCCCGTTTCGGTAACTTGGGATTTTTTGTGCACTTTGGCCAATCTTGGGATTTTTCTGGTATGAGCTTAGGATTTCAGAAATTGGAGAGTGGTCGCACTGATGGTATACATTGTGTATTGTCGTCAACGGCCTTTGATGTCATAAGGCGACGTTTAACCTTTTAGTAATATTAATGTGTTGGTTTTGTATGAACTCGCACGAAGTGGATAGTTTTGTGAGTTAATAGTGGTCCGGCAAAAGATCAGACCGTTAAATAATCTAACCAAAGAGGCGACCATTAGTATATATTAGCGACTTCATATTTCCTGGATTCGGCGTATGGGGTCGTTTTGCCAGTCCTTTCCCTCGCAGTCCAGCGAACGCGGTCGTTTCTTTCTGAGTTAGTTGCCTAATATGGGACAACCGAGGGCAACCGATATCCTGGCACCCAACCAGACAGCTGGCAGTGTCAAGCAGCCTAGAAGCAGCTTGCAACTGACGGTGCTGTATTAATTGTCGTAATTACAATTACTGTACAGTTTCAATTACAATTACAAAATACCGTAAATGACCCGAAGCATTGCGAGTGATCGAAGCGCAAAATTCTATGGCAACTAAAAGGCTTTTTTAGTTGTCATAGAAGTATACGCGCCTCTATATATGATGCTTCATGCGATATCTTTAAAATAATAATCAGTCAAAAGGTCTCAGAATTATTGGTATTCTCTACAGAGACCTGTTTCACTTTTGCCTATAGATTTCAGCCATGCATTACAACGAATACGTCCCACCCTGTGTCGAGTAAATTGAACCTCTTGTTTCATTGGTGTGCCCACATAATTATTTGATGTCCGTGGAAACAAGAAGATGAATTCATACATTTTCCGTTAGGCTCGATTGATCCAGAGTTTAGCGACGAATTTTGACAACAAATAGAATGGAAAGAGCACGATAAAAAGGTGTCCTAAAGTCTAAGTTTAACACTTTGTTTCAGAGCTGTCATTAACTGAGTTCGAACGTTACACAGAAGGTTTATGAGAAATAATTGTGTTGTCTTGGCTGATTAAAATTTTATAAATACAATACAATGCGTAACATTCTGCAAGACAATTACGTGTAAACCTTGGAATTACTCTTCAGAAGCTTCTACTCGTGTTAATTAAGATTATTATTATTATTATTATTATTATTATTATTATTATTATTATTATTATTATTATTATTATTATTATTATTATTATTATTATAATTTTATTATTATTATTATTATTATTATTATTATTATTATTATTGTTATTATTATTATTAAGTAAGATATAGGTTAACGACGTTGGCAGCCGTTAGATGTCGTAAAACGCTCGATACTATGTGTCAAGCAGGTTTTATTTATACACCTTTAAATCGCTTTCTTAGAGCTATATATATTTAATTCTGGCGCCTGGGTTAAGTGAATTTCATCTTATATTGCTTCTGGGGTTTGTTGTCAACATCGGATTGTCAGTAACAATCTAAGCCTAAGAGAGGCAGACATGGTTACGAAGTATTAGCGACTTCTTATTTCTCGGCGTCGACATATATAACATCGCATGACCAGTCCTCTCCCTCGCCGTCTGATCTTGAAGTCGGACGAACTCTGTCGTGGACCCAACCAGATCGACGATGACCTTGGCCAATGCGCGTGTGTCTGGTCTATTATAATAGTCTTTAGTTGTCTTACTGCAGAAGTTTATGCATCGATATTTGCTATACGCTGTATGTTTTAAATTCTAATTAATCAGTCACTGCAGGGCAGCAGAATTATTTTTCAGAAATCTTCTTGTGTAAGGTTAGACAACAGCTTGTACTCTGGCAGTGCCAGTTCCAAGCCTGGATGAAGGAGGAGGGCGACGCTCATGATCTTTGTTATCACACACTGTCTAACCTGAAACTAGAGAACTCTAAAATCTAGGTCCAGAAACAGAAAGTTCGTTCGTCAAGAACAGTTCTTGATTTAGGTATGACTAGATAAAGAGAATTGGATGACCTCGCTGAATAGTGATAAGTCTGAGGTATAAGAACTGATTTTAAATATTGTGGTTGGCCAGAGTTCACAGTTTTATCAACTAGGCCTATGAGCCCCAATGTGGAACTAATTCGTTACTTAACAGGAAGCTAATGCAAAGATTTAAACATAGCGCTTTAAATATGTTCATATTTGGATGTTATAGCCAAAGATTTCTGAGCTCTCTGCAGCTTCAGCATGTTTGACTTAGTGACACCAGTACGAAGCGAGCTACAGTAATCTAGGTGACTGGAAACCAATGAATTCGCCAGTGAGTTCCTTGCAGACATAGGCACATAATCCCTAATTCCACGTATGTCGCGAATGAACAGATGTGATGACTTAGAAATGCTGTTTACTTGACCAGCGAGAGACATGTAGAATTGAAAACATCGCCTAAGTTACATGACTCCCACAAAAGAGCAGAATTATATAATTATATTGGCGACTTCATATTTCCTGACCTCGGCGTATGAGGTCGCACGGCCAGTCGTCTCCCTCGCCGCCTGATCTTTCAGTCGAGCGAACGCGGTTGTTGCCTTCGACTGCGTAATTGAGTTGGTCTCTTTATGACGGATGGTATCCAAAAGCGCCACCTACTGTTTGCTCCCAGAATTATTGCATAGAAAGTGGAGGTCTTTGTTGACATGAGTAGTAATACTTGTAGCATTCTCGCGCATTCCACCTTATCCTTCCTCCGGATCATCCATTTCCAGCATGAACTAACCATTCCTAGGTCCAATTCTCCACGCACTGACCAATATTAGGTCTAATTCACCAACTCCCCTCGTGCACAGACCTATTCCTAAGGTCCCACTCAGCTAAAACACCAAGTCCTAAGTCTAAATCCTCAACCTCCTACGTACAGAAAAAATGCAGGGATGGGTCGACCCATTCACCATTACGGAGTATTGGTCAGAGGCTGTGAGTGTTTATCGCCTGTTTCAACGAGGCCTGACTCATAAGCACGACATATGCGGATCTTCGTATTCATGCAATTATAACGCCAAACCCCAGACTTGGTTTTAATTGGCGATATAATTGGCGATATAATTTAGCTATAAAAATATCGTGTGACTAGAATTTAGATCTTGTTCGTGTATATATATACCTTAGATATACATACCTTAGATATATATATATACGCTTCTAAATGTGGGCCTATTTGTCTGTTGTAGTTGTCTAGTCATCTATCTGTCGTTGTCGTTATCATTATAATCATTATAGGCGCCACCACAGACTAATCATGCGAGAAAAATATAATCTCACCTCATCGTCTTGAAGTACACAGAAAATAAAGCCGTTTCGCCGACTCGTCTATAAACGCTTCAAAAAAGCTACGTTTGTGTGCCATGTTTAAACCACTCATAGCTCCTGACAGACTTTCCATGTGTAACAACTGACAAACATATTCCAAACGCAGGCTAATATATAGCAATCCGTTGCATCATTCGAGTTGCATCATTCGACATTCTATTACATCAGCCGGAAATCCTCCTACCAATTATGTAACCAGAAAGAGGGTGGTCCTCCGAACAAGCTGAGCCAATCGTCTGCTGAAGGCGTCAGACATTCGATCCGCTATTTCCGTCAGCTTGTTTTGAAACTGACGAATATATTTCGAGCTGACAGACTCACCCATATACTGACAGAGTGACCTATTTCTGAACAACATAATCGTGAATCGTGCCGCGACCTGTTGGAATTCATAATGTTAACACGTTATCGTTGTCAACCTACGAATTGTGTGATTCAGCTAAGCCTCAGACTTGGTTATAATTAGCTACATAATTGGCCACATAATTGGTTATAAGTAGTAGAATAACTAAGCGTTTGGCTCATTCGTTATAAGTAGTAGAATAACTACTCGGTTGGCTCATTTTACCAAAACCTAGGCCTAATCCACCCTCTTAGCAGGTTTAACCAAAAGCAGCAAAAGGATAAAAAAAACTCACACGATCGTTAAGTCTTCATTATCAACCCACGAATTAAAGGACTCGGGATAACCAAACCATTTAACTAAAGATTTCTTTCCACGTTTCCTGATAATCTTTTCTATTCTAAATATTTCTTGAGTAGTCTTCTGTAGTTCTTGCTCGTAGAATGAGCCTTGAATTTCTTCTCCGTTATAATCTTTAATCTTATAGGTTGGAGGATCTGTGTATTGAACTTCAGACACGGTAAACACCTCTTCAGTCCATCTCGGCGTGTATCCTTTCTCAAATGTAGTCTTTTTCTTCGTTATTCTAACTTTATCACCTACCGAGAACATAGGCTTAATGGGTTCTGAAATTTCATCACCGTACAAGTTCATCCATACAGTCTTTTCATTAATTTTCAGGCTCGCTTTAGCAGGCGTCATTTTTATAGAAGAATGTCTTGCTTCATTATAATTACTAACCATTTCGTGTAATATATCGATATATCTTCTAGTTGAATTAGCTGTAAAGTACTTAAACATTCTCTCCCTCATCGTCCTATTCCACCTCTCAATCGCACACGATTTCTCTTCGTTTTCAGTGGAATATAACTCAACCAGATTCTTTACATCCTTATTATAAAATTCTTTTCCTTTATCTACCCATACTTTGCCCGGTTTTCTTCCGCTCTTTAATATTTCCAAGAAACCGCTGGCTGTAGATTTTCCACTCTTATCATGTAGTGGCACGATCCAACCGTAGTTAGAAAATACATCTATAACCGTTAACAAGTATTTCACGTTATCGTTATCTTTAGCGAACGCCTGCATATCGATCAGATCAGCCGCCCAAATGTCATCTATCCCACCGACGTACACCTTCCTTTTTCTAAAATGCCTTACTACGGGTTTATGTAATTCATTCGCGAGCTCATCAGTCCATTTCAAGCTTTTTTTAAACCTAATCCCAAACTCGATTTAGCTGATAATATAGGTTTAACTATAGTCCTCTCTATACGTTCTCGTAAGCTCGGATTTGGAATATATTATTCAAAGCATTAACCATAGCTCTATCAGCTACATTCCTATTAGCCGTATCAGAGTATTGATTGTAAGCCAAGTCGTGAATATACGCCGCGTTATCTACTCTGTCAACGGGTTTAGACCACTCTTTCGGGGTACCATCAGGGTTCAACCGCAAATCTAGTCTAGTTCCTGGTCCTGTAAACGAATGACCAGGCAAATGCATCTCACCCGGGAATTTAGCCCACGGTAGCTTAATGCCGCTTGTAACTGAATTTAGAGCGTCATCTTTCGATAGACGTTGTCATGGTGAAATATTTCTCATTTCGTGAAAGAACTTCGAAGACGGCATAATCTAAGCCAACAAACATTAATAAGTGATAATCTTTGTCGTCCATGGAAAGGCGCTGGATGCTGTCGCCTATGGATAGGCTCTGGATTCTGTGGCCTATGGATAGGCTCTGGATGATGTAGCCTACGGAGAGAATATGGATCCTCTCGCCTATGGAGAGGCGCTGGATGATGTCGACTAAGAAGAGGCTCTGGATGATGTCGCCTATGGATAGGCTCTGGATTATGTCGCCAATGGAGAGGCACTGGATTATGTCGCCTATGGAGAGGCGCTAGATTATGTCGCCTATGGATAGGCTCTGGATGATGTCGCCTATGGAGAGGCGCTGGATTATGTCGCCTATGGAGAGGCTCTGGATGATGTCGCCTAAGGAGAGGCTCTGGATGATGTCGCCTATGGATAGGCTCTGGATTATGTCGCCAATGGAGAGGCACTGGATTATGTCGCCTATGGAGAGGCGCTGGATTATGTCGCCTATGGATAGGCTCTGGATGATGTCGCCTATGGAGAGGCGCTGGATTATGTCGCCTATGGAGAGGCTCTGGATGATGTCGCCTAAGGAGAGGCTCTGGATGATGTCGCCTATGGATAGGCTCTGGATTATGTCGCCAATGGAGAGGCACTGGATTATGTCGCCTATGGAGAGGCGCTGAATTATGTCGCCTATGGATAGGCTCTGGATGATGTCGCCTATGGAGAGGCGCTGGATTATGTCGCCTATGGAGAGGCTCTGGATGATGTCGCCTAAGGGAGGCTCTGGATGATGTCGCCTATGGATAGGCTCTGGATTATGTCGCCTATGGAGAGGCACTGGATTATGTCGAATATGGAGAGGCGCTGGATTATGTCGCCTATGGATAGGCTCTGGATGATGTCGCCTATGGAGAGGCGCTTGATGATGTCGCCTATGGAGAGGCTAAGGATCTTGTCACCTATGGAGAGGTGCTGGATTATGTCGCCTATGGAGAGGCGCTGGATGATGTCGCCTATAGAAAGGCTCTGGATTCTGTCGCCTTCGGTGATGCGCTGGATGATGTCGCCTATGGATAGGCTATGGATGATGTCGTCTGTGGATAGGCTCTGGATGATGTCGCCTATGGATAGGCTCTGGATTCTGTCACCTATAGATAGGCTCTGGATGATGTCGTCTTTGAATGGGCTCTGGATGATGCCGCCTATGGAGAGGCTATGAATCCTGTCGCCTATGCATAGGTTCTGGATTTTGTCGCCTATGGAAAGGCTCTGGATAATGTCACCTATGGAGAGGCGCTGGATGATGTCGCCTATGGAGGGGCTATGAATCCTGTCGCCTATGGAGAGGCTGTGAGTCCTGTCGCCTATGGATAGGCTCTGGATTTAGTCGCCTATGGAAAGGCTCTGGATGATGTCGCCTATGGAGAGGCGCTGGATGATGTCGCCTATAAAGAGGAAATGGATCCTGTCGCCTAAGGAGGGGCTCTGGATGATGTCGCCTTTGGAGAGGCTCTGGATTCTCGCGCCTATGGAGATGCTATGGATGATGTCGCCTATGGAGAGGCGCTGGATCCTGTCGCCTATGCAGAAGGTATGGATCCTGTCGCCTATGGATAGGCTCTGGATTATGTCGCCTATGGAGAGGCTGTGAATCCTGTCGCCTATGGATAGGCGCTGAATTATGTCGCCTAAGGAAATGCTCTGGATGATGTCGCCTATGGAAATGCTCTGGATGATGTCGCCTATGGAAATGCTCTGGATGATGTCGCCTGTGGATAGGCTCTGGATGATGTCGCTTTTGGAGAGGTTCTGTATTCTCTCGCCCATGGAGAGGCTCTGGATGATGTCGCCTATGGAGAGGCTATGGATCCTGTCGCCTATTGAAAGACGCTGGATGATGTCGCCTATGGATCGGCTATGGATGATGTCGCCTATGGATAGGCTATGGATCCTGTCGCCTATGGAGAGGTTATGGATCCTGTTGCCTGTGGAGAGGCGCTGAATGATGTCGCCTATGGATATATGCTTTGGATCCTGTCGCCTATGGATAGGCTACGGATCCTGTCGCCTATGGAGAGGTTATGGATCCTGTTGCCTGTGGAGAGGCGCTGACTGATGTCGCCTATGGGTAGGCTCTGGATTCTGTCGCCTATGGAGAGGCGCTGGATGAAGTCGCCTATGGAGAGGCGCTGGATGATGTCGCCTATGGAGAGGCGCTGGATGATGTCGCCTATGGATAGGCTATGGATCCTGTCGCCTATGGAGAGGTTATGGATCCTGTTGCCTGTGGAGAGGCGCTGAATGATGTCGCCTATGGATAGGCTTTGGATCCTGTCGCCTATGGATAGGCTACGGATCCTGTCGCCTATGGAGAGGTTATGGATCCTGTTGCCTGTGGAGAGGCGCTGACTGATGTCGCCTATGGATAGGCTCTGGATTCTGTCGCCTATGGATAGGCGCTGGATGATGTCGCCTATGGAGAGGCGCTGGATGATGTTGCCTATGGAGAGGCGCTGGATGATGTCGCCTATGGAGAGGGCTGGATGATGTCGCCTATGGAGACTGGAGAGGCAATGGATCCTGTCGCATACAGTCACTGGCCTACTTGCATGGCTGATCCTTCGTAACTTGGCTTATCATTTGACAATGTGAACACAAAACCAAGTTCCTATACGACGCATTAAACGTGTTTAAAGTTTCGAGACCATCACAAGGATACGCCACCAATTGAGTTAAGGATGACATAATTGAAGGCATTGGTGCAATAACCAGGTAAGTGCAATTTTATAGTTTTCGGCAAAATGAGTTTGAATGTTTTTCGATCTTCATAAGCTTGCCGTTTAGTGCAGGAACTAGGTAATGAGAAAATTTCAAAAGTTTGAAGTGCAACTTTGTGCAATTAATCAGAAACTCAATTTCCCACGTCCTGCTGTCACTAATTAATTAATTATATGCATCTTAAGAACAAACCTGGTTATTGCACGGAAACTTCCGTGTGGTGCTGTAGACTTATTTTGATGCAAGAATGAAATATGTGAACAAACCTGGTTATTGCACGGAAACTTCCGTGTGGTGCTGGAGACTTATTTTAATGCAAGAATGAAATATGTGAACAAACCTGGTTATTGCACGACACTTCCGTGTGGTGCTGGATACTTATTTTAATGCAAGATTCCAATATATGTGAACAAACCATGTTATTGCATGGAAATGATAAACAGGGAAGAACTGAGCCTAATGTACAAGAACAAGGTAACTGTACAAACACATTTTTTTGCCACAAAATCTTCACAACGTGAAAAAATTTAAATGCTGAAATAAGATGTAGTAATGGAGGCAATGAATGTATGTAAGAAAATACAAAAGACACACAACACCTGCGAAATCGGATTAGTCAATGTTATTTTCCACGTGTCACAGATTTAGCCTTGGCCACAACTGATGAAAGCGACTGGTGAATATCATTCTGTAGAAATGCTGTGAGACTGCCTGAAAGTCATTGCTCTGACACCATTCTTTACATTTACAATCCATACATTTTGTGAATGCTTAGTGTGAAGAAACACATGAATTGAACTTATCCAGGACAATGTAACTGGCGTTTATAGGGCTGGTGATGGCTCTTACATAATCTCATCAGAATGTGTATCAGCACTTAAAAGTGACAACATGCTGCAGATAGAGTTTGAGGAGAGTGGAAATGTTGTTTGTTCGTTTGTAGACAAGAGAAACTTAGAAAGTGATGTGCCCAACTGGAGCAACCACCAGAAAGTGATGATGATGCAATAACTGCAGCATTAGCTAATGAGCACAAGAAAAGCCGGAAGAGAACACGAAATGAAGACACATGGAAGAGAAACCAGGTTAAGAAGGCTAGACAAAGTGTCCATGCATATATTGGTGCAGGTGGTAGACTGGTGTCTGCTAAGCAGCCTTTGCTGACTGGAATCCTGTGCACAAGAAAATGTCATAGACAGTGTAGCATGAAACTGAATGAAAGTCAGCGACAAACTGTTTTTAACGGTTTTTATAACCTTTCTTGGATGTCAGTTAAGTTCCCTTCATGTGTTTCTTCAGTTAAGTTCCCTTCATGTGTTTCTTCAGTTAAGTTCCCTTCATGTGTTTCTTCAGTTAAGTTCACTTCATGTGTTTCTTCAGTTAAGTTCACTTCATGTGTTTCTTCAGTTAAGTTCACTTCTTGTGAACCTTCAGCCAATGGTTGCTCATGAGCTTGGATGTCAGTTAAGTTCTCTTCATGTGTTTCTTCAGTTAAGTTCCCTTCACATGTTTCTTCAGTTAAGTTCACTTCATGTGTTTCTTCAGTTAAGTTCACTTCATGTGTTTCTTCAGTTAAGTTCACTTCATGTGTTTCTTCAGTTAAGTTCACTTCAGCCAATGCTTCCTCACCTACTGCCTGTCTTTTGATGCGTTTTTCTCTTGTCACCCGGTTTCGTAGTCACAGAACTTCCTGGGTCTATAATGCTTCCTGGCAGATGATCGCACAGCTGCATAACACAACATTAATATTTTAAAATATTTATAACTGGATTATGTAAGCAAAGCATTCCATTTCAGCGAATTTTAGTCTTGTTTTCTATTCAGAGAAAAAGTAATAGGGTATTTTATTATTATGAATGGTCTACTCCATTTCATGGTATCTTATTGCATACATGACAAAGTTATTGTAAGCTGGGCTGATGGAACTAATGCTGGATGAAATTAGAAATTAGAGTTATTAAAATAATAATAATTTACTTCAATAACAGCTGGATTGGTAAAACTATTTCTTTGATTAAATGGAAGATGGATAGATGCAATAAATTTTTGGCGTAAATGGAAACAATGACCTGTTTTATGCTTGATAAAATTATTTCATCTATCCATCTTCCATTTAATCAAAGAAATAGAAAATAGAAAACCCGCTCCACTTTTGCTGTCATAACTAATATAACATTTCATTATAGCCTACGCAACAAAACATGACAATGAAGAATGAAAATTAGGCATACCAGCTCCGGAGTTACAATCTTCGGATGATAGATTATTTTTGTGTTGGGGTAAAATGACGAGACATCTAAGTAAGACACTTTAAATGACTTTATTAACAAAACATCGACAGCTACGAAATCACTATATCATCGCTCAAAGACACTATATCTCGCATACCCGAATCGTCTGCGCAGAACGCCAGATTCGTCTCCAGGTAGTGGCTAAATCGTCGCCCCATAACGTTATTTACTTCGCTATTGCATTCGAGAAAGTATTTAACTGGTTTATGTTTGCGTGCAAGAATCAGGTTTGTTCATTTATATTATCTACTGCATACAACCGAAAGGTTTGGCTGTAGCTACGATCTTCTGTGCAATAATCGGGTTTCTTCACTTACCTGACTAATGCGCGAAATCGTGGTACACGAGCATATAATTCTCAAATCAGGTATGTAGACTTGCCTCATTATTCTCATATTTACTCGCTCAATTTTAAAGATACCGAGCTGAAATTTACAGGATAAATGCGCCTATGTGTCCTGAGCATTTTAAGCCAACTTTCCCGATTTTCAGGTAAGTCGACTTACCTGGTTATTGCACCAATGCCTTCAATTATGTTTCTTCTGCTGAATTTACACACATATGGAAATGTTATAAAATAGTACTGACAATGTATGGAGGCAAATACCTCTGTGAAGTTGGATTTTCTGCTACGACCAACATCAAGTTAAAAAACGAAATTCTTTGATTGATGAACATTTAGAAAATCTAACGAAGGCATCAGTTACTGAATAGGCCTACCAATCGCATATGAAAAGCCAAATAAGAAGGTGTTTGAACATTTATTTTTATAGATAGGCATATACTTTTTGGCGCTGAACTATTGTAAAGCGTGCCACACGATCATAAACGGCATATATAATATTCATTATTATTACTCTATGATAAATATTAATGCAGTTAATAATTTTAAATAAATTTTAGTCGTTGCTTTTGAGTTTACTGGTGCGGCCCTCGGCTTCAAGAATAACTTCTTCGGTGGCCAGCGGTGTCAAACAGGTTGGACAGCACTGACTTAAGTGTTACTTTGAGAGGCAACATTGAGTATGAAGTGTTAGCGACTTCATTTTCTTAGCATCGGCATATTAACTGCCTTCAATTGCTATTCTTATTAAGTGCAGTACTCTTTTATTAACGAGTACTATTACTACAACTACTAACCCTACCATCATTACTACCAGTAGTAGACGGACGAAAGGACAGACAGCCAAATAGACCTATATTATAGAAAGATAGAAATATAGTCAGTCCAAATCCTGTGGTCCTAAAGCCACCTGAAATCGTATCGATCGGTGCACGATCGGTGAGGAAATTAATTCTGGTTTCTTCTCAGTTGATTAATGTAATGCAGAGCCACATTTCTGCCTTTACCTATCATAATGGGGAATAATTATCAAGGGAATACGACGACCAGACGCCCATTGAACGAAAATTTCGGTATATATTGATTCTGTACTAACCGATTTAAAGGTGTCTAAAATGAGCTTAATGCGATTCGTTCCAGTAAATGGTAACGACATCTAGAGGCTGCTAAGTTGTTTGAGGTCGACCTTGGCTCACTTATAACGCTATCAGAGTGTGAAAATCATAAAACATCTATCGGCAGAAATGCTCTTTAAACAACCTTAGAATTATTTTGTATATTATAGTTATAATATACAATTTGTGCATAACATTATTATTTAGTAATTAACGACATCTAGGGGCTGGATTTGGATTTTTTCTTAAGAAATTTAAGTCATTTCTTTGCAATAATTATTAAGAAAATTTAGTAAAGTTCTCATTGTTTTATTATGAAGGACTATTCAGTGATGATTAATTGAACGATTGTTATTTACATTAATTAAGTGAACGTTTTAACATTTGGTAAATCGTTGTTTAACGACGCTGTGTTAAACCAAAGATGTTAGCGTCGCCAGTGGCGTAGCCAGACCTCTTTTCAAGAGGAGGCACAAGAGGAGGCAAAATGTACCCATGGAGCAAACAAGAGGAGGCAAAATTTATCCATGGAGCAATAGACGAAAAACGTGACGTAAAATTACAATGCACAGTAATTTTAAAGACACCAGTTAAAAGAAGATTTTGTACAAATTAGTTTTACACTGTGGCAATATATTATTTATGAGCTCTATGAGAATGAAGTAAAATTACGACAGTAATTTAAAAACACCAGTTGATAAAGGAACCATAATCAGGGGCTTCTATCCCTATACACGGTGGGCTCAAGTTGAGCCCAGTGAAAAACAGGGGGGAGTGTTTCTTTTACAAGTTACAGATCTCTTCACTCACAGTAGGGGGGAAGGAGAGGGATTGAGCCCGGTTGTTTAGGGGGATAGAAGCCCCTTACAAAGTTACCATAATTACTATTTACTAATCCTAACGGTATAACGGTTAAACCCTAGTTTACGTTGCTAAATTATTTTACATTGTTGCTTTAAAATGGAAGCTGCAGGGATTGATGAGAATGATTTCTTGCCTAAATGGAAGTTTGATTAAATAGAAGCTGGATGATGGAAATAATTGTTTCCGTAAGTATATAAAGTTGGATTGATGAAACTAGGTCTTTTCTTCAAGAGAAGCTTCGTTACTAATTATAACTAATAACCATAGGCGTTATTACTAATAACCTGTCGTTACCTGTGTATTTCTTCGCTGGCTTTTGGCTGGCAAAAGATAGCACAATCTGTCGAAGTTTCTTATTTGGCGGCCCCGCAGACATAATAATGACTATTGACGAATTGACGAATGAGTCGGAATGACGATAATACACAATAATTCGATTAGTACAATTTACTTGAAAAATACTGAAGTTAGGCGTTTGTTACCGGAAACGAAAACTGTGTCTGTGTGTCAGGAAATAGTATACGCCGTACGGTACAACATTCGCTTGAACAGTGCAGTAAGTAAGTAAATTGCATGCAGATTTGTATGGCGATGGAGTTCGGACAAGAGGAGGCAAATACGGGAAAATCCAAGAGGAGGCAACTGCCTCCTCCTGCCTTCATGTGGCTACGCCTATGAGCGTCGCCATCCTCCTTTCTCCTTTCGATTAAACACCTTTAATTGTATGCATAATTGCTTTATAACAAATATCAATATTTCGTTTAATCGCCAGAACTCTGCCGCTGATCGTACTCTGTCAGTGCCAGTCCCAAGCTGCGATAAAGGAGGAGGGCGACGCTATTGATCTTTGTTATCACACAGTGTCGATAAACTTAAAGTACTACTACTACTTTAATCGCCCGCACTACAATATAACAAGTAGACACGGTTTTAACTAAATTCCGGTAATAATTATTATTAAAAATTAAAAATAATATATTGAGAATCTTGACATTTTTGTTGCCCTGCCAGAAGGTTTCCAGAATTTTTCTCCGCTCACCATAAATCGTCCCATGCACTGGTAATTTGTACATGTATGATTGTACCGTTTTCTGCCCGAGGGCAGGTCCATTGGCTTTTTCGCCACCCGGGGATGAGATGAAGAGATGGTTTCCCGATGCCTTCCTCACAGATGATGATGATGATGATGATGATGATGATAATGATGATGATGATGATGATGATGATGATGATGATGATGATGATGATGATGACGATGATGATCAGTGCTTTTTTTCTATGAAAAAAGGTTCCGGAACTCGACAAATTCAGAACAATTATAGGGGCATATTTTATGCAAATATTTCTATTATATAGAATATATATAATATTTCTATTATATATATAATGCATGTACATGTATATATGTATAGATGTATATTTGTATGTATATAAACATGTGTAGGGATGTATGTATGTATCTTTGATACATAGATCAGTTTCAAAACACACATAATCTTATATTTGTTTATCTAACAAGTACAAGATGTACGCAATAATATAAAATATCGCTAATTATCGGTTCCTTTGTTAAAAATTATGTAACTTCGAGGTGCATTCACATAATGTTCAACTAAATATACCATTTGTACAGAATTGAATGCTGAATCCATTTCTGTATTACAAGATATGATATGTGAAACCAAACCCGAAATCCAGGGGTGGTTACCCCCCCCACCCCTAGTAGCCAGTGTTACAAAAGAACCTCGGTAGCCTGAGGGTTAAACGTTAGAGTAAATAAAGATCACTGGTTTCGTCGGACAATGCCTTTATGTAGAATAACGGTCTTTGCATGAAGGCCACAATTATATCAAAAATGAAAACCACTACTTATAGTGATCTTCTGTTAGACAACTTTACGTCGTTTTTTCCGATGCTATAATTACAGTATATAAAAGTTAATATCGTTTAATCAACTGACAACCACTAACTGCCATGTAGCGAAAATATGACGTACAGTCAGGTTGACGTCAGCGGCCATTTCAAGGCTGCCACAAGATGTTAAAAATAAAAAAAACCGAAGAATACGTTCTTCGGTTAGACACCTTTACATCGCTTTTTCCGATGCTATATATACGTCAATTTATAAAAATCCCTACTCCTGTTCTAAAGGTGAGGAAAGAAAAGAGCCCGTGTCATGCATGTGCATCCAATTAACGTTTAATAAATTAAGCTATTGTTTAACGACCCTGCCCCATAATAAAGATTCGTGTCACCCTCCTCCTTCATAAACAGACTTCGGACTGGCACCCACCCGAACACGGCAGTGGTGGAGTCATCCAACTAAACTTTGTATCGATTTTATAAACGACTGTGTGATAACAATATGATTAGCTTCGTACTCCTCTGTATCCAGGCTTCGGACTGGCGCCTTTAGAGTACACGTTTCATACAGGATTACTAAAACATAATTATTATACAATAATACATAATTAAAACACGAAGTTTAAGGTAGCGTGACAATCTATATTGAATAACTGACAATTGATTTATTGACCAGATGAGTATCCATAAACAGTTGACGACAGGTTTAGAACAATTACACGAGATGTCTTACGACACTGGAAACTTATACTAGGCCTACCATTAGTTTCTGATTAGACACCTTTAAATTGCTTATTCAGACGATATAATTTACGTTCAATCGCTGGCGTACTAAATGCAACGCTAGTTTGGACGTAAAGTAAGGTCGATGTCAACGGCTCTCGCAGCCACAAGATGTCGTTAAACACTGGATATAAACAACAAGCATTTACGCCAAAACAATTCGTGCTAATAAAATTTTCTGCGTAGAGAATTCCCCACATCGGCTTCTAAAGCTATAATCTGCAATTATTGGTTTTATATTCTGACGCTGCCCGTTCTCTGCTAGTGCCAGTAGGCTACCAAGCCTCTGGCGAGCGTTAATTTAAAAATATATTATCTAGATGCTCAGAAATCTAGTAAATAGATTTCAGATGATGTTTATTACAAATTAAAGTCGTAAAAGTTGTCAACAAATATGCGTTGCTAAGGGGTTTTGTTTGTATTAAGATATGAAACTTTGCAGGCGTTTTTCTCGACATTGTACTTCTGAGTAGGAAAACGTTATAAATTTCATATCTCTGGAACCCATGAAGATAGGATAAGAATTTTTTCAACATTTTAACCAGAAATTATTACTTAGCATTTTTAGCCCAAAAAATAAAAAACTATTTTTTTATACAACAGCCTCCTTTTGCCAGAGCAGGTCACAAATAAGAAAATCAAACCATGTTATAGAAATAGTAACAAACATTAATAAAATCAAAGGTTTAATAACTAATTTCACACAAATAGTGGATGAGATATTCTTGTTTTGCTTTTCATGCTTTTCATGCTCACTTTTTTGTTGTGCTACCAATGTTTTTGGTGAATTAAAGATTGATATAAAGGAGAACTATATAACATTTTATATGAATTTATAAACGATATTATGTAAGTGGCATTGAACAACTTTTCCTTTCTTAGTAAGGCTTATAAGTCTATATACTTCACTTTGCATGCAAACAATAATACGCAAATTTTGTTAGAGATATTTTCTTTTTTACAAATTAAAAGTGAATGGTTTAGGTTTCCTGTGACTTTGTATGAACTACAAAAATCGAGTGGCATTGATAATTACATGAAATTTTATACTTTTACAAAACTGGATGAACATAATTTAAAGGTGTCTACGCAGGAATTCTTATTTTAATAATATAATAATATGCTCCTCTATTAATTCAAAATGACTCGTATACAGTGAGATTTATATGACGTAGTAACCATAGAGATGTATAATATATAAATATATCACTAGAGGGATGATCCGCCATTTTTTTGAAGCCGCCGATTCAACACGACCTTGACCCTGTGTGCGCTCAAAATGGCGAAGCGATTGAAGTCAAGTTGTGCAGCGATTGGATGCAGGAACTTATTAACGCCTGAAAACAAGGCCTCTGGAATATCATTTCATCGGTAAGTTGTTATTTTGTGTCTGCTGTAGCTTTTGCAATGAATAAGCTTCGAAAAACATTAAAACATTGTCTTTTAAGCTTGACTGTGCGTGCGCGAACTGGCCGTCTGTTTTGTAGGCGTGCGGCCCGAATCCCCGAAACCCGAATTGACTTTCGGCTGGATCCCCGAAATTGATTTTCTAAGTCAGACCCGAATAAGGTCTCTGTTACGTTTGCAATTTCACTCTGAATTGCTTTCTGGACTTCGGCTGCTTTCTAGAAAAATGTTTTCAGGAAGCGTGGTGCTTCTGCGGCGGAAATTGCCGCCACGCAATCCGCGAAAACTTACTTCTGCGACGGAAATTTTTTTCACATTTTATCTAAAAACGACTCTAACCCTGACCCTAACCGACCGTCACAGCGCCTAACCTGACCCTAACCGACACTCACGAGGCGTAACCTGACCCTAACCGACCCTCACGACGCCAATTTATAGGAAGTAACGCATTTTGAACAAAATTTCTAAAGAACCGAACCGGACGGTGATATACAAAAAATGTTATTTAAACGAACTAAGTATTTAAACGAACAGAACCCTAATAATTTTGCAGATAATGGTGTAAGAGAATAACATTTTAACAATCTGTTTTAGGTTTCCAAAAGATCCTGAGCTGAGAAAGAACTGGGCAGACCGTTTGCACCGTGACAACTGGACACCGAACGACCACTCGCGTATCTGTTCAGTTCACTTCGAAGATGTTTGTTTCTACAACAGTGGCATGCGCAAGAGACTGTTACCAGGTTTGCGGAATTGACTTTGAATGTATGAATAGACGAATTAACAAAATTTAATTGCATTTTGTCAGTGGTTAAATTACACATCCAGATGCAATTGTAAAACCTGATTAAAGGTATCTGGCGAACCTGTAACCAATACTTGCTATTAATTGTTTGAGTAAAAGGCAAATTTACAAAGCATGATGCATCTTGTCGATTATTGTTTAAAAAACAGGTGTCAGGTCGTCTATTTTAAGTCGTGGATGTGTCAGGTCAGGTAGCAGGTCTACAATCAGAGGTACCAGATCTAAGGTCTCAAGGACACGGCTGAATTTAATCACTGCATTTTGTTTAGTTGTGTTTTTTTAAATTCCTGAATGCCTTACAACTAGGGCTGGGCATTACTGCGTTAAAACTTTAAACTTTAAAGTAAAAGCTGCGGTAAAAAGTACAGTAGAAGCATGATTGATATTGCCACATTATCCAACTTCATTGAAAATGTGGTGGTCTATATTGCTGGTTTTGTTGTTTGTAAGTTAATAAAAAGTCTTGCTTGCAATGACTGTAAAGCTGTCCTGTTTTGGAACAAAGCCAGTACTGAACTGTGTCCTGCAGATTTTGGACTTCTGGAGATCAAAGATCGTGGTGGTCTCCTGCGACCTTCTCATGATGTTGTACGGCTTTGCAAAGCTACCGAGTCACACTTTCGAAGTAGGATGGGTCCATACGAGAAACCAGTAATTGCTTCAAGTCTGAAAACTGTTCTGATTACAGATGTCCTTCAAACTTTCATTGGGAGCAACATCTTTTCTGCACTTATGGACCATTCCACTGGAACTGAGCCAATTAAGGATCACCGGGTTCTGCTCATGAAGACAGTTGTTGACGAATACCTTACCTGTCGTCTGCATCACCAGGGCAAATGCTTCACAAGAAGCATTCATGAGCAGAACAAGAGATCTAAGCTAAATAAAACTGTGATTTTTAGTGGCCAGTAGAACGTCTGGTATCTTAACTTTTCTGCTTTACTTACAATATACAGATTCCATTCAAAAGCCTTTGATGTAGCAATTACATTACAAATGTAATTCAGTTATTATTGCAATTACAGGCTTGTAAATGTAAAATTGAATTACAGCTACAATTACTTGATTGTGTAAGTTATTGAATTGTAATTACATTTTGATTGTAATTATCTGTTTCTGAACATTTATCAGCTATTTAGAAGTGTGTCAAAACTGAATAGTTATTTAACTATGTCTTGCATAAATTTTGCAACAATTTGCTTGTACTGACACGAAGAAAACTCTCTACTTTGTACTAGTTAAGGCACTTCTGAATAGTACTTAGTGATGATCACTGTATAATGGACTTGATTACAAACTACCCATTAGCAAAATACCCAGTGATGTTACCATTTTGTACATTACAATATCTTTGGGTGACTGTGCATAGTTGGACACATAATTCCACAAAGTTCTCCCTTTGATATCTATTACTATATTCAATACTTGTTAACAGTGTAACTGTTTAATTCAGTTATTGTGGTTGCATAATTGTCACAGTGTTAATTATATTTTTACTTATATCTTGGATTTTAATTATATTTGGATTTCACTTATATTGTATTTTGTATTTTATTCAAACATTTATAAAGCGCCTCTAGTAGAGTGAACAGTTCAGAAGTGCACAAGGCCACGAGAGAAGAAATAGTTACCAGCTAGAATTTGAGAGCAAGTAGATGGACAACGTATATCTGTTCTAGTATGAGGAACTAGAAATCAAGTCTGAAGAGCGGATTGGATGAGGCTGAAAGAGGCTGAAATAATACATCAGCTAGATATTTTGGGGCAAGACCCGTTGTGCCTTGAAGACAAGAATTTGGATTTTGAATTTAATGTGTGCAGAGAGAGGAAGCCAGTGCAGCTGTTCAAACATGAAGGTAGAAATGTGAGAATAGCTTATAACAATCTTTTGTAAATCTTGTTTCTATTACATCAGGGCAGTACTTCACACCATTGAAGTTCCTCAACCCTACTCTATCAGCTGCATTGAGTTCCTACTAAGTTCAGGGTGAAATTTAAATTGGCCTCAGCACCAGCCCACATCCCTGCCTTCAGTCACTACTAATTCCTTGCATTCTTTCTCGTTGCCTACGATCATCAAATACAGGTCTTTTACCTGAGCTTCGATGCAGAAGAGATATGATGTTTGTAATAATAAATAATCATGTTCTTTATTAAATCAAACCGACAAACACGGTGTGATTACAATTCAGTATAAACGGATGATCACAAGTTATTACAGAAGTCGAATTTAACTATACGGCAGCGATGTGCTGCCATGGACGGCTTAAACTCACGATTTCTCTTTGGCTTTCAAGCACATGGTTTCTAACTGCATCTTCCTCCGGTGGCCGACTATCCGCTCCCGAGATTCACATTTCGGCGTGACCGTGCGCGCATTACAAATTTAATTAATGATAATAGTTGGCTACACGTGGTATATATAATTATATATATATATTCGTTTAATTGAGAAAAACAATCTGACAAAAACGCAGAAATGCTAACATGAATGATAAAGAATAATTAAAGTTCATTAGAACATTTTAGAATAAACTAGTAAATATTTTTATATAATGATCTGGGAATAAATTGAGAGTTGTCCTTGGGTGGGAGAGTACGGTTGTGTGCTCTAGGTCTGAATCTAGCCATCTAGCTTACGATTAAGTAATTTTGGATATTTAAATTACAATGCACGTGAAACGTATACATACAAGCGTATTCCAGTAACCGTAGTGGTATTATCAACGTATATAAATTATATAAAGTATAAAATCACTAAAAATATTTTACAATTTCTGTCCTTAAAAAATTAACAAATAAAATAATAATGCGTATCGATGGTTTTAACTCGGCAGAATTTGGTTTTAACTCGGCAGAATTAGCCTTCTGGTTTACTATAGTCGACTATTTTGTTTTAATATAAAGCGCCGAGTGTTTGCTTGCCTTTAATAAATAACACACACTTACTTACTTAGCATCGAATTGTGCACGCGATTGATATCTATATTTAGAACGCCGCACAGAGGGTCAAGGTCGCGTAGCGATTGTGGCTTCGATCGATCTGAAGGAAATATATACGTCATGTTCCCTCTAGCGTTAATAATACTATCTCATTGGTAGTAACAGATGATAACATGTTCAACAGGAGTCGAATAGGTAAGTAAGTAAGTAGCCTATATTCTTTATTAACCAATTGGTAATCAAACTTTCGTGTACAGACATCTTATAAACACAGTTAAAAAGTATAAAGTATCCTGACAATAAACGTTTTTCGCATCAAGTAAGTTTGTGACAATATCCCTTGATGAACCAACTGCCAACCGCACCTTGGTGCACAATCATTATAGTCACGCATATATTACTATATGGCAAGAATGCAAGACACCCATTTGCTCTATTACTCACTTTGCCATCGCCATCTGGCGAATAAATGAAAGACTGAGTCGTCCTTATTGGTAGCTTCCTACTTGATGATCTGCTCTTCCAGACAGTGAAGCTATCATTTATCTACCCCCACCCCTCCAGACGTTGCATCTGTGAGACGCTAATAAGATTTTCTGCTTAGACATCTGTAAATCAGCTTCCAAGGTTATAGTCGGCATTTTTTTTCTGGTCGCATTCAAACTGGCACTGCCTTACACTTGCAGTGCCAGAACCAAACCTGGAGAAGAAGGAGGGCAACGTCAACGCCCCTGGCAGCCATAAGATGTCGTTAAGCACTGTATATCGGCGAATTTCATCATTATCTGGTGAGATCGATATCAACGTCTATGCAACCAAAAAGTGTCGCTAAACAATGGATATAAACATAAACTATTTTGATAAAAGCAATATACCGTGGCGGCTGACATGTGCAGGAAACCCTCGTAAGAGGTCGTCAAATACACAATTTTTACGAAAACTATAGTTTGGTAAGACATCCGACAATAACGCTTTTCTGTCTCACATATTTATGTATTTAAATTTATTTTCATTATTTTCGTTGCGGAACTCTGCTTAGACACCTTTAAATCCTTCCTCGCAACGCTGCAAACAATTTCTAGGCTATGTTTCGCTAAATGACTGAGTTTCGCACAGGATTAACAAAACATACCACACCAATGATAAAAAGATTAAGGAATCTTGTACAATATAATATAATATATATATATATATATATATATATATTGAATAACTTGAAAATTGATTAAATGATAAAATGAGCACTAGTAT
Source organism: Aporrectodea caliginosa (assembly GCA_020284085.1). Classification (NCBI taxonomy): domain Eukaryota; kingdom Metazoa; phylum Annelida; class Clitellata; order Crassiclitellata; family Lumbricidae; genus Aporrectodea; species Aporrectodea caliginosa. Next base: position 24,842 of record JACEVL010001695.1, read on the forward strand.
AACGACATCTTGTGTCTACCTCAGCCGTTGACGATAAGCTTAGAACAATTAGACTACTGCAGAGAGCAGACTCCTTCTTGAGTCCAGTGATGTCGATGTTTATAGCTGTCTTATTCAAAATAAACAGGGCCACAATTTTAACAATTTTTAAGTTGCACTAATTTCTGTGAGGATTAGATTCACTGTTTTGTCCTCTTATTTGATTTTAATTTGTGATTTTGTTTATTTTTTTACCAATCCAGCTTTTATTTAGTCTACAAATTCAGTAACAGCAAGGCAATGGCGTCTCTAAGAGAAATGAAATGGGGGTTGAAACCCTGAATCAGAATTTGTTACCACAATGGAGTGAATAATATCAGCAGGTCTGTTTTGAACACCTTAATGTTGGTTCATTTTGAACCGGGAGAGAGCTACATTTATTTACGCGCCGCGAGATAGTCGAAATATAAGATAATAATTATAACAAAAACAAGTGATCAAAAGTAATGAGACAAATAAAGTGGGCAGAAAAGTCAAGCAGTTTTTGATAGCTAAAGGTTTACGACGTATGACTTATTTATAACTTTTACAAGAAGTGATTTAAAGGTGTCCAATCAGATAGCCCACCGGTACA
>JACEVL010001696.1:0-26504 GCA_020284085.1 Aporrectodea caliginosa
ATCTTATTGCGTACATAATACTTGCTGGGTAAACAAATATAAGATTCTGTGTGTTTTGAAACTGGTCAATGTATTCAAGAACATTATAAATATAATGAGGCTTCATTTGTAACAATAGCCTACAAATTAGTCCATAGTGTGTGTTAGATGCAGCGAAATCTAAAGGCAACATGAAACAAGACTTCACGTTATTGTTCACTGCAGTCAAATATGTCGGTGGTACTTGCAGTTATTGCAAGTTACTCCCGTTGTTTTGTGCGAATGCTTCCTGCAAACAGGCTTCTCACTTCATCTTCAGCTAATATAAGTTCTAAATGTGTAGTCGTTGACAAACGTGTACGAAGAAATATTGGTTTACGTTGTGATGCTGCATTCAGCCATTTTCACACAGATAATAGTTGATTTGATTATATAGGCCTAGCATGTTTATTTAACATTTTAAAATGCAGGTTACTTGCTTGTTTGAAAGTTTAACTGCGATATAATAATTATTTCATACTGTAATTAAAAGGTCCTCACACCTGTCTTAAAATAACAGATAGATAGAAAGACGACGAGCGGACAGTGGACCCACTCTGCAGAAAGCGCAAGAGGGCAAAGTTAATGTACAGGTAGATAGACGCGAAAGATTGACAATAGGCCAATAAGGTCGGTCAGCAGAGAGCGTGAAGGGATGATTGACAGGTGGGTAACAAGTGATAGGTTTTACAGATGAAGGATGGAGGTTAAGCAGGTAGGAATTGGCAGAGGACGGCATTCGCTGACGGGCAGCCAAACAGGCAAGATCGGACAGCCGAAGACAGGGCATAACTTAAAGGCTTTGACCTAAAGCCGACGACTTGCTAGGTCAAGTCTTAAAAGACTTGACCTAGCAATAAAGATTGGCTTAAAGCGAATCACGAACTCTTCAAATTATGCTCGGTTAATCGCTTCTTTTGTACATACTTAATAATAGCCAAGAAGCATAAAACGACGTCTCGGTGTCTCCGTGAGATAACAACGATCACCCACTTGGTAGGAGAGGCCTGAACGTCTCCGGATAAACTACAATGACAAAGGAAGTATCGATTATAATATTTCCAAGGTCATAAAATCGAACTATTGCATTGTGAATAGTGTGGGAGTAGTACTATCCAAGATGGCGGCCACTATGGCCGCCGAAAGGCAAAAATGTGCATATATAAGCTCATCGATAATCTACAATGACAAAATAATGAAGACTAAGTGTCTATTGTAATACTTTCAAGGTCAAGAAATCGAACTATGGCATTGGCAATAGTGTGGGAATAGCGCTATCTAAGATGGCGGCCAAAATGGCCGTAAAAAGATAAATATGTATATTTCCGCTCATATATAAGATAAAATGACAAGTGAAGCGTCGAATTTCATATTTTGAGGGTCAATAAACCGAAATATCGCAGTGGCAATAGCGTGGGAATGTTACTTTCCCATATGGCGGCCAATATGGCCGCCAAAACAATAATATATATATAAACAGAAATATGCCGCGCACTCCCTTCTCTATGAAAAGATATAGATCGGGATCGGTTATTAGCTGCAAAGACACGCCAGTCATTTTCAGGCAACCGTCATAGATAAGATACAATGACAAACGAAGCGTGGAATTTAATATTTTCAGGGTCAATGAATCGAATTATCGCAGTCCGAATAGTGTGAGAATATTGCCTTGCAAGATGGCGGCCAATATGGCCGCCAAAACACAAAAAATTGCTATATCTCAGCCCATGGATTAGGAATGACGGCCATCTTGGAAAGTAACATTCTCACTATTGCTACTGCGATCGTTAGATTCCTTGACCCGAAGTGTGTTAAATTCGACACTTCATTTGTCACTGTAGCGTATATCTGAGCTGAGTTGTACCTATTTTTGTGTTTTGGCGGCCACATTTACCGCCATCTTGGACAGTACTAGTTCCACACATTTCCCACTGTGGTATTGCGATTCCTTGACCCTGAAAATATTACATTCGACACTTTCTTTGTTATTGTAGCCTGCCAATAAGCTGAGATATTAATTATTGTGTTTTGGCGGCCAATATGGCCGCCATCTTGGAAAGTGACCCCTTCATAATTAGGCAAGTATTGAAACTCAATTGCATGGTAGAATCAACACTTCATTTCTAATTGCATCATAATTATGAGCTAAAATCTTCTATAAATACATCTTCATTATGAACAAAAAGTAGTGACGTCGAGGCCGAAGTGGGGTAGATTTCTACCCCATGACACTTTGAACTGAAATAACTTTCTCAGACAACATGACATGATGATGGTTTTGGTGTGAGAATATGTCGGGGGTCTTAACTTGTAAACATGTGAAACGCCAAGTTATGACTACCTACAGTTACTCCGCAATCAACATCCAAACACCGCTGGGGTAGAAACCTACTCCACTTCGGCCTACGAAGGTTAAGCAAAGCACTAAAGATTCTCAGCGCCACCGAAAAGCCACATCAGATAGATCAGCTTATTTCCTGCGCTGATTCCTTTAGTAGATGGAACACCGTAGCAACCTATTTATCCTTCAACATTATACCTTTAGATTATCTAAAACAGTTTAGACTTCAAAACAACTCAGAAGGGCCTACCTGTTACTGGTAGATCAGCAACATGACAGAATTGTCTATTATGGCCAATATGAAACGGCCAATGACCGAGGAAAAGATTAGCTTCATGCATTTAGTACAAGCTTATTAATTCAATTAACGTTATCAGCTGACGACACTTATCATGCTATTCCGATATTCTTTCTATATTAGGCACTGACAATTATCAAATAACTACGAAAAGGAAACGATCGAGTATATCACCTTCAACCCCCTATGAGATAATGTATGAATATAATTATGTATGGATGTACGTATGTATGTATAACGTAAGTTATGTAGTACTATGTTTCTGTGTTTGTGTGTATGTTTGAATCTGTATATATATATATACACTGTGTCCGGGAAAAAGGGACCCCTTATGGTAATATGAAAATAAACTAGTACATATTCATCGATTTTTAAAATTCCAAAGCCGTTTAATCCTGACTTGACTAGCTAACACTTGTTAAAATAATATACAAGTTCATGTTATAGAATAATGACGTCATAATGACATCATTTATATCAAAATTCAGGTGTTAAGGATAACAAGACATTGGTGCATTATCTCTTGGATAGGAAATCCATTTCACAGAATCAGGTGCGACCTAAATGGAGCTTATTACTGGGATTGTTTGGTGTCGGAAAAATTATTCCCTGATATCCGGAAATATTCGTATTATTACACATTTCAAGATGGCGCTCCAGCTCACCGAACTGTTGAAACTGTGGAACTACCGACAAAGGGGGTTAGGTTCGAAAGAGCGACAACTCAAAAGAGCGACGTAACAAAAGAGCGACAAATGGGCAGCAGTTTTAAAGGAGCGAAACAAATATTGATGATTTGAAAGAGCGACATAACGAAAGAGCGACACAGCAAACGAGTGGCGAATTGGTCATTATCGTAATTGGTAATAGACTAGGGGGTTGTGTATTCGTAGCCAGAAATTATTTGTTATTGTTTATCTAAGAGCGGCTTCACTTTCTACTAGACTAGAGAGAGTTTTGTTTGTGTTTATTTAGAGGTTCGTTATGAACGACTTCTAAGGACTATAGGTTGCCAGTTGCCACCACCCGTGGGAGAGGAAGACCACAGCGCATTCCACGACGTCATGGGGAGACATGGCACTATCCCTCTCGATGACTACCTTCGACGGATTGCCCACAATATGCACTTGACCTTATGTCATAGAGTTGTTGTTGTTGAAGAATCGGACACTGATATGACACTTTTTTAGACTTATAACCTAGGGGTAATGTTTTGACTTCATAGAGTGAAGAATCAGACACTGAATGACACTTTATTAGACTCATAGCCTAGATGTAATATTATTTTGACTAGATTTACTGCTTATAAACGAGTACATAAATATATTTGTCGCTCTTTCGTTATGTCGCTCTTTTGAATTATTTTTCATTTCATAGGTTGTCGCTCTTTTGATACGGCATTTATGTCGCTCTTCTTTTACGTCGCTCTTTTGAGTTGTCGCTCTTTTGAGCCGCTCCCGACAAAGGAGACTCTGGATTTCATACCTCCTTTTCACAGAATCTGGGGCGAAACCTAAATGGAGCTTATTACTGGTATTGTTTGGTGTCGGAAAAATTATTCCCTGATATCCGGGAATATTCGTATTATTACACATTTCAAGATGGCGCTCCAGCTCACCGAACTGTTGAAACTGTGGAACTACCGACAAAGGAGACTCTGGATTTCATACCTCCTAATAATCTTCGACCGCCAAACAGCCCGAACTTAAATCTGGTTGATTACAAGATACGGGGACTAATGCAAGAGAAGGTTTACAGGACAAAGAGCAGAGACAGTGAAGGATCTTGTGAGCGAATCGTTAATGCCTGGGAGCAATTTGATCAGCTGGTTACCAATGCTGCTATTGGCAAATGGCGCGCGCGACTTGAAGCTTGTGCCGAAGGCAGAAACTTTGAACACACCTTGTAGTCTGATATTATTCAAATATAAAATCAAATTAAACTAAAATTTATAATTGATAGATGACATTTAAAAATAAAATTTTTTAGATAATTTTCGTGCCGTCCTTAACACACGAATTTTGATGAAAATGACGTCTTTATGACGTCATTATTGGATGACAGGAACTTTTTTATTTTAACTAATGTCAGCTAATAATGTCAGGATTAAAACGGTTTTGAAATTTAAAAAATCGATGAATATTTACTAGTTTGTTTTCATGATACCAGAAGGGGTCCCTTTTTCCCGGACACAGTGTATATGCATGCATTACATGCGTGTATGTATCATGCATGTATGTACGTGCATAAGTAGGTATCAGGACCCTTGATATTGGAGGGCCTAACGACTTTTATTTCCTCACAAATGCGCTGTGAACGAGAGAGTGTAATATACGCTTACTAACCTTCTAACAAATTGACAGCTGGAAATTTAAACTATAGAATCTCAAAGCGTCGAAGGCACTCAGACCACTTTCATGAATCCAACCTTGCTTTTCGAGACTGCATGGACTAAAGCGAATCCAACATCAACCCCAACCGCTGACGATTTTATTTGAGTCTTTGTGGTGAACCGTAATGGTGGAATCGAGAATTTCTTATACGATTGAAGCTGAGCATAGGGCATTGCTTCAGATAAGATGATTTTGATTTTCAGGAGTTCAATGGCATCCTGCTTAAATGTGTAACACTCTGACATTTATCGTAATACTGGTAGGAGATTCTCCCTTAACAGGACATTCCAGTAGTATCCACGATTTATTTAAATCCCAGATTCCACAAATTGTATCCCTATTCTGCCAAGTGCAGATCGATTGAAGTCGAGCGACTTCGAAAAAAGCGAGTCTCAAGATGTACTTCTTCCGAGTCCCGACGACAGCGTGGCAGCCCTTCGTTCAACCTTCTAGAGTGTAGGCCTATCAGCTTTATTGTAAATTAACTTGGCTCTAGTAATTCATAAGGCATGCGCTTTATTATTATTATTATATTCGTTTATTGGTAACAACAAAAAACTGATAGTCACACCGCTATCAGGTGCATTGTGATTAATTAAAAGTAAACAGTTCTCTGAAGAAGAAACGTAGAGCACACATTAGCCCACTGAAGTTGCAGCTGCAAAAGTTATAGTAATTATCATTAGATAAATATTCCTTAGCCCTCATCCTACCAACATATTTACAATGCGTTATTTACCAACTGGGGTCATAACTGATGGGGTCAATATGATGAACTGGCGCTCTAAGTTTGGTCTCGGTGACAATAGAATTGCCCCAATATGAGAAATGCTGTCTATCTTTAAAATATTGCAATGAATGTGCAATAAGCATGGATCTAAACTTTTATTGGTCTGACATTTGAAGATCCATACCTAACACGGAATGCTGAAGTGTTAAATAGAACCGTTACAAGTAATAACGTCTATGCATTTTATGCTATTTTCTACAACACTATGTCATTACTACGCTCCATCAATGAGATAACGGTGGGTATGAAAAACGCGAATCAGGCACGAACGCATTGTCATTCCGTGGTCTCTGTTTTTTTACTGGAGCTACGCTATTCCTTAGCGAAACACAGTGACTTATCCCAAACGTGTGCAAGTGTGCATTGCAGTTTTGACAAGCAGCCTTGGTGACACTTCTACCGAATAACGCTTACATCTTGATTCACATTTCTGTCTACGGGGGTGCATACCCAGGCAGACTTGCACTGTCATTGCGTACGACATAGCCTCATCACTGCAGATCCCAAACTGTATTTGGCTAGTTTGGACAGGATGTCTGAAACCCCACTTCCTCTTCTCACTTCCTAGCATCTTGGTCCCGTTAACAGATACATTTTTGGAAAGATTGCTAAGATAACTTTAAATAATAGCAAAACGATTATTTAGCATAATATTATACGTATAATAGTACTGTAAACGCATGACTGTATTTAATTATTTTCATCAATTTGTCCTTTCGTAGCTTTCACTTAGAGGGCGCATTTTGCACTTAAAGAGGTGTGTTATTATTTTGAGCTGTTCTCACTGTTCGTTTGGGGTAATACAACTAAAAACGTTACTTTGCTGAAGAGCTACTGGTTATTTTTCTAAAGTTTAACGTCGTCCTATGACATCAAAGGCTATTGACGACAATTCAGAAAAACATACAATGGTTGATTGGTTAGTTGCTTATTTAACGACACTGTTTCATTAAAACGATGGTTAGCGTCACCGGTCGCCCTCCCCTTTCTCGGGGCTCGTGACTGACACTACCAGAGTTTGCACAGTCTAAATAGGTCTTTTTTTCTTATACAGTACTTGAACGACATCTTGCGGTTGTCCGCAGCCGTAAACATCGACTGTACCTTAGTTAAACATCTACGTATGTCTAGATCAAAGAAAACATGTAATAATTACCCATGATGACCCATCCTCATATAGCATCGTTTGAAACAGTTTTAAAGGTGTCTGACGCAACTTCTCTAACCAGTCGTAAACGTAGGCTACTAGTTTCAGTTTAACGCGACTGTGTGATAACAAAGACCATTAGTTTTGCCGTCCTCCTTCATCCAGGCTTAGGACTGGCACTACCAGAGTACGAGCAGAGAATGGATTTATCAATGAATAGGCCTACGTAGGACCGATTATAAACGTTTAAAAGGTTTCACATCTTTTTTGCTATTGATGTTAATCCGAAGACTTATCCAGTTCTCAACGAGGTAAATATGCGTGCGCGGTCACTTATATTACACGATAGCTAATACTAGAAAAGGTGTCCTTCTAATTTTAATAAATAGTGGTAGTGTCCATACATTAATTACAATGCATGTTGTACATGGTAAAACACTATTACTTAGAATAAATTTAAACAAATAATAAATGTGAATTAGAGACGATACTGTCACATTCGCCACGTATCTAGGGTACGAGCAATGGCGGAGTTACATAATACAGTGGTTGGTTTGTTGCAGTTTAACAACGCTATGTCATAATAAAGAAGATTAGCGTCTTACCCCTCCTTTCTCAGGACTGGCACTGCCAAAGTACAGCAAACACACAGACACACACATACGCACATATACATATCCGACCGACCAGCGCCTCTGAGTATGGATCTTGAAGGGGCGATATACAATTGATTGACATTGATACATTATCAACGTCATCAACTTCCTCTAATGTCTTGGAAGCTGTAGTAAGTCATCTGATGTGCGTATCGTTTGGCAGAATGAAATTAACGGAACGCTAATGATGGACGATTATTTTGCAATGGATTTTTGTTTAGCCCGAGGACGGCTCACGAATAGGATCCCATGCATATCATATCATATCATATCATATCATATATATATATATATATATATATATATATATATATATATATATATATTTATATATATATATATATTATATTATATATGTGTGTGTGTGTATGTGTGTGTATCTGTGTGTGTGTGTTTGCGTGCGTGCCTGCGTCCTCGATTGTCTAGTGGTTAGTGTGTAGGACTGTCAACGGTGAGGTCGGGAGTTCAAATCCCCGCTAAGGCAGAAATTTGTTTCGGGATTTCTGTTCCACCAGCGCCCCCTAGGCAACTCAGCTCTAACGAATACACTGACTGTACGCTGTCTTTTAGAAGTTCAGACGGCGCCGGATAATACTGGCCGCATGCCCTCATATACCCATTAACACTTCGTACGACTTCTTATGGCGGGGAGACACTAATAAGATGGACGAGCATTACTGATGTTGCACACCTTTATAATATGTTTCACTGAGGCTATATAAAGCTACTTTTTGGCAACGTCTTAACTGTTCATCTTTATTCTTTCTTGTTCTCCAGCGTAAGAGGTCTAATGACCGATGACTCTTCTTTTCTATTTGAGAAACTGGACAACTGTTGTGCTCCGCTGGAACAGTGATGGGTCCTAGGCTCCTAGCGGGATGCCAGGATTCTAACGCGTTACCAGTGGAGCTTACTACGGGAATTCAGTCTTCAGTCCGGAGATGTATGTGGTGAACACCAAGAACGACTACGAGCTAATGCAGCGCTGAAGGAACCATGCTACTTCGGTATCCAACAACTGCACACTTTTAGACATCTTTAAGCGGCGTCATCTGATACTATATAAGGATGGGATACCATAATGGATTGATGTGTTTGGAATAAATAGGCCTAAGGGTTTGATGTATTAGGAGGAGATGTTCACATAGTAGGCAGCGATGCATCCTATAGGATAGATCGGTTGCCTTGTAACGCGGAGAGTACGGGTTCAATCCTCCTCCTCCTCCCCTGAGACGGATACTCTGTGGGGTCATTGAACAAGGTCTTCACTCACAATCTGAAGGAAAGCAAACAGGGAAAATAGTGGCTGGTTAATTCTCACCGATTGAGTTCATAGGTGGCCTTTAGTGATACGTCCACGGAATAGCTTTCTCAGTACAAGTATTGGATCAATTACTGCTAACCGCTTAACATTTTAAAATTCAATTTGTACATCTACAAATCTTGATAAATGTCAATTGCAAAGTTTTTTCCGAACGGTAAAATGTGAATGTAACCCATTTCTTTAATTACATTGCATTACACTACTCGGAAGCGTGTTATTCGACTGCGGCACTAAAACGACCTTTCTATAGACTTTCTTGTAGTTAGTATGTTAATACTAATTTCCTTTAGTTTGTGGACAATGTCACGAAGTTCGCTTTTTCGCTCACAGTGTTCAAAGCCTTGCGTATACATTTATTTAGACTTATAAGCATTAAATATGACACATTTGAGCGCTTATTCGATAGACTGCTGGGCGCTGTGTTCGGGTATTTCGGAATTTCCCGGGGGTGGAGAACGACAGCGTATACTCATAATGGGACGAGATAGCGCTTATTGGATCCTACTCGGTCGCTCGGGACAGCGGACACGTCTCCTGGAACTTTGCACAGAACTTAGTCCGTAGGCGTGGGGTGCGACCGTGCGTGTTTTAGACTATAATACTGCCTCCAGAAAGGGCTCTTTTGGTTTTGGAAGGTTCTCTCGGCGGTTTTTAGTGAAGATAATAAGAGATCCTATGCAGTAAGGTCACTACACTACGTGAGATATTGTTTAACTGAAGTATACCTGTCAGAATTTTAACGGATATCTTTACTTTATTAAGTTTAAAGTAAACGGCCAATTCATCCGTAGGCTACTTCTGCACTTGTAGAGTTCAAGGTGACAAGGTGATGGAGGTCATAGAGGGTGTGAAGTAAAATCATTCCCGGCCGAAAATGGTATCCGTATAACGATGTGATATTGGTTCACGTGATTAGAGGTGGAATTTGTTTCGAAAGACTTGGACCGTTTGTCAAGAAATTTGGCCTGACTTAAATTACAAGTGCAGAAGTACGGATGAATTGGCCGTTTACTTGACCTTCCATCGGGGGTCAGAGGTTGAGACATAGATACATATTTCTTTGGCGACGGAATCCAATCGTATCGCCATTTTGTGACACTAAAGACGACATTTTGTGTCTTCAAACGACCCATTATGTTTCCATTGCGACCGGTTATGTGTTGGGCTCGTGGCATGCGTATGAATATGTGCGCCCGTTTAGATAAGCGACCGGGGTTTTATAGTGCTGGATGAAATATCGGGCGTTTAATGCAGTTCCCGCTTTGAATAAATTCCGCCAGTCGTCGCCACGAGAGAGTTGAATCGTTGCTGGAAACGTTTCAGAAGTTAACCCATGTGAAGATGGAGAAATATTAATTTTTACAGCTGGAATTAAAGTCACCAAAATTTTCTGTGATCTGCTTCAGTCAGTGATCCAAAAGGTATAGTGGTGCAGTGACTCTAGGAACAAGCGAGTTCATGAGTAATGCTTGATTTTAAACACCTTTATAATGTTTCTATCTGAAGCTATATAAAGGTAAACCGCGCTTCTGTGCGCTGTACAATGATTGTAATTGTTATCCTTGCTGAAAGTCGTCGTTAAAATATACAAATTAGAAAACTGTCTGTAATGCCAGACCCAAGCCTGGATAAATGAGATGGACGACAATAATCGCTTTTGTTACCACGTAGTGTCGTAGAACAGTAACTAACCAACTGCGATCAAAGTATTTCTTCCGAAAAACTATGTTATTTGTTCTAGCGTGAATAATAATAATAATATTTTCGTTTATTCAACAATCCGGTTGACAAACCGCAACCGGTTATAGTGTACAATTATGCAATTCACAAGACAAAAATCGTAACTACTAACAGAACAGACAGAGTGCAAACACGAAGCATATCCGCCCAACGGGGGCTCGAACTCGGTACCTCTCGGTCTCTTGGCCATATGTTATCCAATGATATTATGATGGCTAGTTATAATTTTCCTTTAAACGACATTGTTTCATATCAAAGATGATTAGCGTCGCCCTCCACCTTTCTCCATGCTTGGTACGGGTACTACCACTGCTTGCCATTTGATCCCCGTCTAAGAAACTTATCTTCAGCTCTGGTTCAACCGTAGAAAATGCTAAATTACTTCCTGAGTACCATGCACTTTTGACAAAAATAATAAAAACTAAGCATATAATATCTCTTCTTTAACACATTTTCTTCTTTTTCCATTCATGTAACGACTTTACAAGCTGGAATATAGTGTTATTTCAGAATGTGTATGGTTAATGATGTTGGAGTAACTACATAGAACAAAATAGGTCAAGTGTTATTAGGGTTGATGGTAAACACCTCTTTTATTTATCTGATTATAATAATAATAATAATAATAATAATAATAATAATTATAATAATAATAATAATAATAATAATAATAATAATAATAATAATAATAATAATAATAATAATAATTCTTCCTTTATTGAAACAATCCAGTTGACACATCGCAATCGGTTACAGTGTACAGTTATGCAATTGAAACAATTCACAAGAACGCAAATGAAAGAAGACATAAATCTTAGCCACTAACAGAACAGACAACCTGCAATACACGGCGCTAATAGCAGCCTACAAAGCACGTCCGCCCTACGGGGCTCGAACTCGGTACCTCTCGCTCTCCACCCCAGATGTTATCCAATGCGCTATCGGGCCCCCCATATATATAAAATTAACTAGCGTCTAGAGAAATAATTATCTTGAACCAAGTATGTTATATGGAATCAATGACAAGTGAAAAGAAAGAAAACTGATGACGAAAGTTAAACGAAAATAAACTGAAAGACATCAAAGCTTCACAGACGTCAACGGCTTTTGTAGCCATAACTGATGTCGTTAAACAATATAATACCAGTGATAGTCCAGTATAAAGGCGAAATATTTGTTACAAACGGTGCCATGAGTAAGTTTAATGGTTGGCATTTGAAAACTTTATATTGTTTAGATATGATGATTTATAGTTATATAGTTAAATAGGCCACGTTGGCTATATACTGACAGATTGGCCCGTAAGACTTTAATTATTAGGATGCTTTACTCTTGACCAAAACATTGTTGTACGCTGCACAGTTTGAAAAACACTAGAAATTAAAATGTAACATTGAGATAATAGACCATTGTAGAATGTAAACCAAAATGCGGTTAGCAATTGGTGCAATAAAAGATATATTTACTTACTTACTGACTTATATACTTCAATCGCATTCGTTGATTATACCATGTGCCACACAGTGCCAGTCCCAAGCCTGGGTGAAGGAGGAGAGTGAATCTAATGATCTGTGTTATCACACAGTGTCGTTAAACTGAAACTGCAACTACTTGACTCTATGAACTCCGCCACTACCCTACCTCGGGTAGTGCTAGTCCCAAGCCTGAAGACAGAAGGAGGGCGACGATAATTTTCTTTTTATGACACAGTGTCGTTAAACAGTGACAAACTAACCAACTGTATCATGCCTGATAGTGAACCAACGTCAACGGCAGACATAAGATGTCCCTAAGCTTTTGGAATAATAACAGAATACCATGTACGAACGATGAGAACTGTTCAGAATAATTTCTGCCGACGTCAACGGCCATTGTTGCCATAAGATGTCGTTAAACTCTGGACCCATACAGCTTTATTATACCAGATGAACGGTGAGAACTTGTAACTAATTAAACACCTCTTTAAGTGTACTATTAACCCTATAAGTAAAATCAGACGACTGATCATGTATATCATTTAAGTCTCCTATTATAGAATTCATGTAGGAACGGTGTGGACTGTTTGAAATAATTTCCATTGACGTCGACAGCCTTTGTTGCAATCAGATAATCGTTAACGTCTGGATCCATCAAGCTGTGTTATACGGTAGGAATGGTGAGAACTGTTTATTTACACACCTCTTTTAAGTGTAGTATAAGCCATATAAATAGTCGCAGATGAGCGATCCTGTATATTAATAGAGCTGTAATATGCCAAAACTAATCTTTGCCGGCGGAAACGGCCAATGTTGTCATAAGCTGCCGTTAAACTGGGAAACCAACCATCCTGTATAATTAAGACTCTTTAGGATCCGTAATTATAGGAACGGTGTAAACTGTTTGAAATATTCTCCTGTGACACCGACAGCATTTGTTGCCATAAAAAGTAAGTAAAGTAAGAATATTCATTATTTGACTACCAGTAAACCATAAACGAGTATGCGAATATTAAGATTTGTAGAAATTGACGAATACGGACGAATATTGAAAATGGCAAACGAATACTACATTTTTAGAATTTCTGTTTATTCTTAATTCTTCAAAATCCGGGATCAATTGTAAAAATACTTACGAATTTTTACAAATATTAAAAATGCTCTAATATTCACGAATATTTACGAATATTAAAGCCTCAGGTCACGAATTCTCGTTCTATGCAGCAAACGCATGTGCACTATAGCTTAGAGCAGAAAAAATAATAATAACATTTGTGTAAAGTCACACAACATTCTCATAATAAAACTTATTTTTGCAAAGGCATCAACTCTAGGTAGGGTGAGATCATGTGGTCTGGGTCGCGTATTGCACCGAGTGACCATATGGGGAGGGAGGAGGTCATGAAGGACGTGACAAAGGTTTAATATAATTCAAAGAAAAAGAGTAAAATCAGCTCTAGAACAGTGTTTGTCAAAATTTGGAAAATCGGCAGTAAGGAAGCCTGAACGGGTCAATTTTCCCAGAATACCGTTAAGGCGTTTACGTTCCCATACAGTGACAAATCCCCACCAAACAGAGGAGGCATAAGAGGAGGATAGAAACTGTACTCGCCACGTTACAAGGCGACCGCTTTAACATAGATCATTAGCGTCGCCCTCCTCCTCTATAAAGGCTTGGAACTGGCACTGTCAGACAGCGAACAGTGGCAGAGTTAAATTGACGTCACGAATGAATGAGTTCAGGGACGTCTTGTGACAGCAAAGGTCTTTGACGTGTCTTCCTTTTGTTCTGATTTCTTCGTGTTGCACGACGCGATCATTCGAGTCGTTATTCGGGTTCTTTAATCTTACCGTTGTCTTTATTCACGTTATCTACAACACTACTAGATAAATTTACATTAATGAGAAAGAATTGTTTAAATTATTTTTTGTAATTGGTGTCATAAGCAACAGAAGCTTATATATGTACCTTCAGACAATTCTAGCAAAAGTATCAACAATTATTAATGTTCCAATAGAAAGAACCAAAAGTGAGACGAACCCAAAATTATATAGAAGTGTGCATTATATAGCGTCCTAGATTTCGTTTATAAAGGTGTTTAGCGTCAACCATTGCTCGCGGCATCGTTTATTATTAAGAGTACTCATAATATGAGTACTCTTAATAATAAACGATGCCGCGAGCAACTGTAGGAACAAACGAGGCCACGTGTAATGGTTGCTGCTAAATACCTTTTTAACGGATTCATCTGGAGACTATATAATAACCATTACACGTGGCCTCGTTTGTTCCTAAAGTAAATACGAAACAGAGTTGAGCTTACAATGGATGAATACCAAGGACCCTTATACAAGGGACCAGCGCATCGCATGACTTTCCGTTTACTTCCCAGCTTATGCCTCGACCAAATTCCTTTGATTACTGACAGAGCCCTTGGGTCATTACACGGAGTCGAATCCGCATCCTCAGGATCATCGACTGATGTCTTGTACACAATGATTACGGCTCAATAGAAGTCCTAGATTAGATCAGATTACAATAAATAAATAGATCAGATTACAATAAAGTCTGATCAAGATTGGCTGACTTCTTAGATATTTGCGGAACTATAATATGATTGTGCACCAACGTGTATTTGGTAGTTGGATTATTAACCCTCAGGCTACCAAGGGGGGGGTGGTTGCCACCCCTAGGTTTTTTTCATCTCAAACTTCTTCCGTATGGAATCAAATTTTGACCTTTTAGGTAGCTGTAGGGGGTTCATTTACACACGTTTTGAGGTAAAATGTGAGATGATATCTCACACAGTTCAAAAGTTATACCCAATATACCAGAGGTACCAGGGGGGGTGGATACCACCACCCCTAGATTTTTGACTATATATTATCCGTCATTTAACATTAAGAGACACAAATTATACCATTCTATAGAGGGAATGTGGGGCTACAGTTCTATGGTCACTGAGTTGACTTGAGACAACCGGAAGTGCTCAAAATAAATTAAAATGTATGAAAATAGGTTACACTTTCACGCATTTTTCATGTTGTTTCGATTATAACGTATTCATAATTTATTTTTTAAGAAAAATAAATTATGCTGTTGCATAGAGGACACGTAGGGCTATGTTTTCATACTGACTAATTTGTTTTTTGATGACCGGAAGTGTTCAAAATAAATAATAATACGCGTAATATGCGTGAAAAATGGCTGAATGGAAGGACTCCCCTCTTAGTTTTTTGTCTGCAGCGTATTCGTTTGTCTTCCTGGAAAAGAAACAAAGATATCAGCCCTACATTCCTTTAGAAGGAATGTAGGGCTTCATTTGCATACCTACATCTTTGTCTTTTGAATACCGGAAGTGATCAAAATAAATAATAATACGCGTAATCTGTGTGAAAATGGCTGAATACGGCATTACAACGTAAACCGATATATATGTATGGATAAAATTGGATATATATATGTATGGATGTACATTTATACTATATAAACATGTGTAGGGATGATTGTGTGTATCTTTTATACATAGATCAGTTTCAAAACACACATAATCTTTATATTTGTTTATCCAAAAAGTAAAAAATGTACGCAATAATATAAAATATCCCTAATTAATGGGTTCCATTGTTAAAAGTGATGTAATTTCGAGATGCATTCACATAATGTACAACTAAATATACCATTCTGTGCAGAAATGAATGCTGAATCCATTGCTATATTACAAGTTATGATATGTGAAACCAAACGCGAAATCCAGGGGGGGTGGTAACCACCCCCCCCTTTGTAGTCCGTGTTACAAAAAAGCTTGGTATCCCTAGGGTTAAGGAATATTATCACTAACTTACATAATGCGAGAAATGTTAATTGTCATGAAACTTTCTACTTATTAACTTTGTTTATAAAGATGTCTGTACACCAAAGTGCGATTAGCAATTGGTTAATAAAGGATATACTTACTTACTTACTTACTTATTTGAATTATAACGGATTAAGGTAAGGAATAATAAGATCAGATTTAAAAATCACATAAGATAAGCTTCATTTTCTCATAAACTAGCGTCAAAGGTATTTTTTAACTGTTTGGGGTCTCTTCCCATCAATTTGCTGATGATACCCAGGCCCTTTTACATGGACCAGCATCTTCTGCGGTTCAAATGGTAGAGCGGTTGTTAGAAGCTTCCTCTGCCATAGACGCATGGGCTCTCCTCTAACCGCCTGCGGCTGAATCCTGACAAGACACAATTCATATGGCTTGGTGGCCGTCTTCAGGTCAATAAGATTGATACTGATTCCCTTCATCTTAGATTTCCTCACATCCACTTCTCCTCTTCTGTTCGTGACCTGGGAATTGTCTTGGATCCTTCCCTTTCTTTTTACTGACCAGGTCAACTCGGTTTCCAGATCATGCTTCTACCATCTGCCGATGATCTGCGCCAACTACGTTCCATTCGCAGCTTTCTTTCACTGCATGCCATTACTACGCTGATCCACGTCTTGATCTGCACTCGGGTTGACTTTGGGAACGCTGCATACATTGGACTCTCCGCTTCTAATACTCACAAACTCCAGTCTATTCTTTAATGCAGCTGCTCGGCTTATAGGCGCCTATTCCAAAGTTTGCCCACATCGACAGGCTATATTCGGGGATACCCTTCACTTGGCTCCCTATCCAACAACAGCGGGTAAACTTCAAAACTTTTCCCTCATGCAACTGCCTTGTTGGGGTGGCCCCATCCTACCTGAGGTCTTTTGCACCTTTGTCTCTTCCTTACCTGCGAGGGCCTCTTTGCGATCTTCGACCCGTGGCCTTATGGTTGTCCCTCGCATGCGCTCTGCCACGGCTCACTCTAGGTGCTTTGCCAGTGTTGGCCCATCAGCTTGGAACTCTCTTCCCCAGTCTCTTCGCCTTGAGTTGCTAGCCCTCTCTCCTTCCCAGTTCCGTAAACGTCTTAAGACTTTCTTGTTTCCTGATGCAGGCACTGATGCAGGTAGAGAGCGCTGCTGATTTATGAGTGGCGCTATATAAATGTTCGATTACAATTACAATTACAATTACAATCGATGATGTAATAGAATTTTAGACACCTTTAAAACGTAGGCATCACATGCTATTAATATACCACGCGTTCAATTGCAGTCAGTTCGTTTTATAGATGACATCAGGTCGAAGGTAACGGTGGTCGTAAGATGTCGCCAAGCAATTATAAATAAGTGATCATCAATCATTATTAATACCATTACCAGGATTAGTATTAGTATTTAATTACAACACTTGCACTTTGCTCAAGGTCCCTACACAGTAGGCGAATCAGAGGTGTAAGTCTTTAGGATGGAACCCGTGCTCATTGCGTTACAAGCAGAGAGTCCTAACTAAGCGAAAAATCAAAATCTCTTTCTATCGTATGCGAGCAGCAGGTCGTAAAGTCTTTTGATTCCGTGTGTGATAGTTTGCAGTCAAACAGATTCCTCACCATTTCCGCATCACACTATCGCACCCTTACGAAATCAGGCAAAAACGAATCCGCTCATATAAGGACATTAAGTCATCTATCTGCTCCTCAGAATCTGAGACCCAAAGTTCAAATGATAACCATAATGATAATGACGATGACAATGACACCCTATATCTATTAATGAATAATAATAATAATAATAATAATAATAATAATAATAATAATAATAATAATAATAATAATAATAATAATAATAATAATAATAATAATAATAAGAAGAAGAAGAAGAAATAAGAAGAAAAAGAAGAAGAAGAAGAAGAAGAAGAAGAAGAAGAAGAAGAAGAAGAAGAAGAAGAAGAAGAAGAAAAAGAAGAAGAAGAAGAAGAAGAAGAAGAATAACAATACAATAATAATAATAAAATGACAACAATTATATTAATATTTAACGTATTTTGGTCTACGTTCAAAACCGCGATCACAAAACCGCGATCGTCAAAACCGCGATCACAAAATAGCGATGCACAAAACAGCGACTCGCATATAATAGCGATCATCAAAACAGCGATTAAATTCGAAGATTGACTTATTTAATGTACGTTGATTGGTCCTGATTGCGAACCTAATTAGCGTTAATTATTTTACTAAATCGTTATTTTGAAGTTTTTGGGAGTGAGAGCGGATATGATAGCGTTGATTGGTCCTGATTGCGAACTTAATTGAACTTAAAATGTTGTATTTAAGTAGGCCTACATCGCAGGACAAATGCCAAATCCATCTCGAATAATCTACAAATAAACTGCAGACAAAGTAAAAAGCATCGTCGGCGATTACAGCTCGTGGAATTGGACATAATTTAAGTCTTCAAATTCAGCATTACACCATTTTTGTTATAATTACGTAGGCCCTATACTTCGTGATGCACTTAGAACTTTCTATAATAAATCGGTGAAATCGCTGTTTTGATGATCGCTATTTTATGCAGTCGCTGTTTTGTGCATCGCTATTTTGTGATCGCGGTTTTGACGATCGCTGTTTTGTGATCGCGGTTTTGAACGTAAACCGTATTTTTTACCCGGCGTTCGCCCGGGTTTTCCCCAGGCTAAATTTTTATCGCCTGCAAATAAAGGCTACTTACCTACTTACTATATTTGCTGATGAGCTTCAAATATTTATAAAATGTCCATAATTATATCTGAATGGAAACGCTATTTAGAGGTGAATATAGTTGTTTTTCCCCGTGTACTGCACGGGTTATCTCTACCTTAAATAGGCGTGTATTTGAATTTAACGACATCTTCGTCAGCGCCCGTGAATTTGAATTTAACGATAGGCCTACATGTGCAAATTTTTCGTGTGTCCCTCTGGCGAATTTACGCGCTGGCTTGAAATTGTTTAATTTAACTCTATGCCCATATATACTCCTACATAGCATTGAAACTATGACCACATAGAAACTTAAAATGTCCAAATATCGGAATTTAAAGTAAATTTTGAGGTGAAATAAAGTTGGATTGAGAACTTGAGATCTATAGAAATTAAAATGAAAACGTTCGTTAAAAATTTCGTATCCGTAAAGTGTTGCATTGAAAATTTGAAATTCTTCAGTTGGCGTTACCACTTACGATTTGAAATCAACGGTCATCGTGATTGGTTGCGAATCAGAGCGTTGACCTAGATGCTCCAAGTGACGTAAGATTGCACAGTTAGCCCGGTGACGCCGACAAATGGCCATACTATTATAAGATACCCTCGACGAAAAGTTGGAAATTTAAAATGTCCATATGTCGGCGTTTAAATAAAATTGCGAAATGAAAATAGTCGCGTTGAATTAGACGTTGCGTAATAATGTTTTGTAAATTTTTTCAAATCGCTAAACCGTTCCGTTTCGGAACCTTTAGCCGGACAGCCAAACACTGCAAACATACATACGGAAGGACATGGTAAACAGACTTAGAATTATAATATAAGATTTAGACACCTTTAAACTTCATAATTGGACGCCATTTATTTTTCACCTGTTTTATTGCAGTGTGTTGTCTTTTTCGCCAGACGTAAGATGTCGCCAAACAATTACGAATTGGCCGCATGCCCTCATATATCGAGTCTAACAAAATGATGTGGCTAACACTTCGTACGACTTCTTGTCGCTAGGAGACACTAATAAGATGGACGCACATTACTGATATTGCACACCTTTATAATATATTTCACTGGACTATATAATACTACTTTTTGTCAAAGTCTTAACTGTTCATCTCTATTCTTTTTTGTTCTCCAGTGTAAGAGGTCCGATGACCGATGACTTTTCTTTCCTATTTGAGAAACTGGACAACTGTTGTGCTCCGCTGGAGCAGTGATGAGTCCTAGCGGGATGCCAGGATTCCACCGTGTTCCCAGTGGAGCTTACTACGGGAATTCAGTCTTCAGTCCGGATATGTATGTGGTGAACACCAAGAACGGCTACGAGCTAATGCAGCGCTGAACAAACCATGCTACTTCGGTATCCAATAGCTACACTTTCTTAGGGGTTGTGTAAAATGGAGAAAAGGAGTTTCGCATCGGCTATAATTATTATGGAAATACCGCAAGTAAGGTAGTGGCCAAGTTGTACAAAGGAGACTTTTCAAAGAAGACAATTATTATTTAACGGAAATGTTATTTATTGTTTCAGACACATACAATTTAACGGTATCTAATAATAATATTCGCAAACATGTTGATTTCACGGACAGTTAACTATCAACTTACGAAAATCGAAGATTGCTGAGCAAACAGTGATGGACAAAATAGGATTTCATAAATAGATTTGCATTTGCACAGCAGATTATACTATTTTAATTTTGTATTTTTGGAATTATTTTCAGAAAAGAATTCTGCACATCACCTTGAGATTACAATGGGTCCAAGGATTGGAATAGAGACCAGTGATAGTTAATTGTTTTAAGGATGATTTAATAGGTGATTAGCGTAGCCCTCCTGTCTCAGGCAGGCTTCCGAAAGGCACTACGAGAGTAAAGACACTGGCGGAAAGTTCATTTTGTACACAACATTTTTCTTTTGTACACAACATTTTTCTGTGGAATATCGTCAATGGCGATTGTATAGCTATAGGATGTCGCTGGCCAATGGATTATTATCAATAACCACATTTATGCAGTTACGAAACTGTGACAACTTTAAATCGTTTCCACGCTATATATTCTTCAGTTTCCTCAAAAAGAGCTATAATATGCCAAAACTAATCTTTGTCGGCGGCTACGGCCTATGTTGTCATAAGCTGCCGTTAAACTGTGGACACACACAATAACTAGCTTCGTCAACGCCTTTGATGTCATATGATGACGTTAAACTATGGAATAAAAAATACTAATTAACTGACTCAGAAGTTCACTCGACGGCGTGGATGTCCGATGCGTACGCCTTGACGTGGCGAGGGGCTTCAGCCGATCCTGACATCTGGCCAGCCAGGGAAGATGAGCTTCAGCCCGGTCTGACATCTGGCCAAGCGGAGACGAGGATCAGTGACCAAGTACGCAAGGGCAAAGTTACCTCCGTACTTTGTGCCTGTCTCACTGTCTCAGTGCAGGTCCCAAGCCTGGATGACAAAGGATGGCGACCCTAATGGTCTTTGTCACCAGACAGTGGACGTTAACACTAGAACGTCGGTATGGGTCATTTTTGACCCATAGCGCACTTTGCGAGCGTGCCATGTAGCACCCAGTAAACATTAAAGGAAAATATTTTATGACATCTATGGCATTGTGGCCGCAAAGGCATAGAAGAAAAATCTCAGTAATAGCTGGTCAGGTATAGGAGCTATAGCAGCCAATACCTAGAACGTCGGATTGGGGTCATTTTTGACCCATGACACTATTACTGCAAATGTATATTTTTCTAGTGTATATCTTATATTAACCTTACATATTTGTGACGGCATTGCAAAGCTCACGTTCTTCCCGCCATTTGCAAACAGTTTTGTTTATTGTTTCAAACACAATTGATATAAAAACAGCTATATCTGAGGTTTATTGATACCTGTGCTAAAATGAGTCGTCGTGTACGATATAATTATGTAGGCCTGCAGCAAACAAAGCCATTCGTTTGATTCAAGAAATCGGTGAGGACACTTCTGGCTAATCAGAATAAAATGATAGTGAGGCCTCTATCTCAGATACCGGAATACAGAACAAGTCTTTTGAGGCAAGTAGCAGTTCTTCTGTTTCAAATGTCGAAAATGATCATGGTGGACAAGACGAACCGTTAGCCATAAGAAATCCTGAAGTTCCTATCTCTGGAAGTGTGCGTGCATGTGGTCGTGAGGGCACGTGGTCGAGGACTAGGTCGTGGTTATAGAGAGGTCCCTCATCATTTCAACATCGTGACAACCCAAATGTAGCAGCTACAGAAACCACGGAAGCATTAAGGGATGGCAATGTCTGGATTTTGATTTCACCCGATGATGCACCTCGTGGAAGGCTTCGCAGTCAGAACGACTTCGAAGACTTCGCTCCGCGAAGACTTCGCTCCGCGAAGTTTCAGGACTAACGCTGTTTGCGACACAACGAATAAGAGAAGATTCTAGTTTGATCGCGCTTCAACTTCTGTTGAAGGTATAATGCGTCACATCATCCAACGATGCACTGAAACAGAAGCACGAGCGTGTCTGGGAGACGACTCATGTTCAGTATCGATTGAGGAACTTGACGCCTCTAATTAATACCTTCAGGCACTTTAGGGGAAGCATAAATAAATTAAAAGTTTACCATTCTGAAAGCTTATTACAGTGATATCAGTAAATCATTCAGTTATTTTCAGGACTCGTGCAAAATTGCGCGGTGCTTCTACGGCGGAAGATTCCGCCACGCAGTGCATGAAGAAATTACTTCTGCGGCGGAAAGTGTTTAGCATTTTATTTAACTACGACACTAATCCTAATCCTGACTCTAACCGACCCTCACAACGCCTAATCTGACCCTAATTACCGACCCTCACGACGCCAATTGATATAAGTAACATAGTTTGGTCAATGCGCATGCGCCGAAGACTACGCATGCGCAAAGGTCTTCTGCCGCGGAATTGTATCCAAAAATTACTCATGGGGCGGAATTTTCCGCTGCAGAAGAATTATCCTTCAAAAATATATGGTTTCTATAAATGAAACTGTATGGGTCAAAAATGACCCATTCCGACGTTTTAGGTGGTAGAAAAGAGCCGACGTTCTAGTGTTAAACAGTAAACAAGCAATAGCCTAACTAATTACTTCGGTTAATCGAAATCCAATTAATATCATAGATTTGTAAAGCGATGGAAATATTTAAAAAACTTCAGTGGTAAGTTGAAATGAAAATTTCAAAACTAAATATAAAGCATTAAAGCTGTTAATTTTTTAGGCAGGATTAACGACATTGTGTTACAACAAAAATGATTATTGTCATCCTCCTACTTTGTTCATTTCTGCGACTCTCTACTTCATGTAGGCTACGGTACCGGGAAACGAAAATTTTAAATAAATATCGCCGGTGCAAGCGATATAAAAGGTGTCTAAGCAGCAATGCATACGAACTACTAGGAAAAAATAGCCTTTTAACGAAAATCAGGATTTTATATAGTCTGAAATATCAGATTAAAAGATGTGTAACACAGCATAGGCAATATTAGACGTCAACAGTGTTAACGACATCTTGTGGAGGTAAATGGCGCTTACAATAATTACACTGGCTTAAAGTACAAATTAGGGCGATATGATTAATAATGATAATGATGATAATGATAATAATAATAAAATAATAATAATAATAATAATAATAATAATAATAATAATAATAATAATAATAATAATAATAATAATAACGCATGCTTTTGTGGCGGTTGCATTAGAGTCCAGCGGTTCCTGGAGTTCTGAAGGACTGGATTTTGTCCTGGAATTAGGACGAAGGTTAACCGATGCAACACATGACACGCTCGAGACTAGCTACCTGTTTCAAAGACTCTCGGTAGCTCTCCAACGCGGAAACTCCATCTGCTTTTCTTCGACATTACCACGCTAGATTGTTCATAATAATAATAATAATAATAATAATAATAATAATAATAATAATAATAATAATAATAATAATAATAATAATAACGCAATCGCGTTCCGAGGCACTTTCGCCCAACAGGACAACGACGAGTAGGGTCATCTCCAGACAAATTACATGATAATGATAATAATAATAATAATAATAATAATAATAATAATAATAATAATAATAATAATAATAATAATAATAATAATAATAATAATAATAATAATAATAATAATAATAATAATAATTATTATTATTATTGACAACCAGACTATAGATGACCCGGTTACCATGGCTAACAAGTTTAACTCATACTTTACCGGCCTAGCTCAATCATTATCACTGAAAATCCCAGAGGCAAAGCAGTCTTTTAAATCTTATCTGCCTCCATCTTCTTTGAACTCCTTTGTAGTCCTCCCAACTAACCCCAGCGAAATTCTTACTATTAGTAAATCTCTAAAGGCTACTCATAGTGCAGGATTGGATGAACTGGCTCCACATGTACTATCTCCACTAATGGATGTTCTGGCGACTCCTTTGGCAGAAATAATCAATTGCTCGCTTCGAAATGGGGAAGTTCCATGTGAGATTAAAATGGCCAAGGTAATACCTATACATAAACAGGGTAATAAAAACGAAATGTCAAATTTTAGGCCTATTTCAATGTTGCCTTTCTTCTCTAAAATCTATGAAAGAATAATGTATGATAGACTCTTCTCTTATATAAATCATAAGAATCTCCTTTACTCCCTTCAGCATGGATTCCAACCTGGTCACTCAACCTCAATGTCGCTACTGGATATTCAGGACAGGATCTCTAAGGCCATGGATAGTAATGAATTCTCTATAGGCATATTCTTAGACCTCGCCAAAGCATTTGACACGGTAGACCACAAAATTCTTCTAGCAAAATTGGAACACTATGGCATTAGGGATAAATCGCTTGATTGGTTTAAAAGCTACTTAACTGGTCGATCTCAGAGGGTCTTATGTAATGATAACTTTTCTAATCTGCAATTCATATTATATGGTGTTCCACAAGGCTCAATCCTCGGACCTCTTCTGTTCTTAATTTATATTAATGATCTTCCCAATTCCTCATCACTGCTACGTTATATCTTATTTGCTGACGACTCCAATGCCTTCTTATCTCACTCTTCTTATGACCAGCTTATAAAATTGGCCAATGAAGAATTGACCATGGCCGCTGAGTGGTTCAAAGACAACAAATTATCATTAAATCTTTCAAAAACAAATTATATAATCTTTAGAGCTTCCAAAAAACTATACCTATTACAGATTGTGAACTAACCATTGACAATACAATAATTCCACAGGTTGAAACATCTAAATTTCTCGGTGTCTTCATTGACCAGCACTTGAAATGGAATTCCCATATTAATGAAATTTCTAAGAAAATCATGAAAAACATTGGAATAATTAGAAGAATATCTCACCTACTCCCCCCTCAAATACTTAAGAACTTATATTTTGCTTTAATCTACCCCTATTTAATCTACTGCAATCTGATATGGACTTCCACCTATCCTACTCACTTAAAAAAGCTACAGATCTTGCCAAAAAAAGCTATACGTTTAATCACAAACTCACCCTACAATTCGCACACTAAACCACTCTTTATCCAACTCAATTTACTAAATATTGAACAAATTAAATATGTTCAGACTTGTGAATTTATGTACCGGTATGACAATAATTTGCTTCCACCTGCCTTTTCATCCTTCTTTGCTCCAGCTTTGCTCACCACCCAAAGCAGAAGTAATCGTTCTTATGTATGCAACTTTGCTAGAACTAATACCCGCAAATTCTCAATCAGGTATCAAGGACCTCTTTTATTGTATTGTATTGTATTTAGAAATTTATAAAGCGCTTCTCACAGTAATACCCAATCAGAAGCGTATGGAATAATTTACCGCATCTCATTCGAACAGAATCAGGTCTCCCCCACTTTAAAAGTCTCATTCGTGCACACACAATGAATAAATGGAAATATATTCACATCCCGGATTCAGTCTTTGTAGTCAATCTAATAATATATCTCCAACATTACATATTTTATTAACCAGTCACTTGTCAATTTAAGTAGGCCCCTATCTAGCGGGACCCGTCCCTTCTGGTGAGCCTATTGTTCCTGATCAACTCTCGTTGCTTACTAGTTCAATGTGTTGTTTTAATGTTCAATTGTTCGATTATATGACTATGTTGTTCAACACTTGTATCTGCTACTGGGATCAATAAAGTGAATTGAATTGAATTGAATTGAACTATGTTGGTGTGACTAGAGGGTCATAAATACAATAAAAAATGTTAATATTGTATATTAATAACAGATGAGAATATACCTCACCTACACCAGTAGGCCTACACTGCCACCAGAGATAAAAATTAGTAATATGTCGATCTAACATTACACATGTAGGCCTAGCTAAATATAATCTAATGACTTCTATAGCACCTTTATTATGTCCAGTGCATAGGCTACGGCGGTTATGGTGGTTTAGAGTGATTTTGTAATTACACTCATAAATCATTGTGACAGTCAGGTCAAAATCCGAAAGATAAATGAAAATGTACACAATTTCATATAACGACTATTATTATTTAAATGAGATTTAGAAAGATGCTATGTTGGCAAAGCCCACATATTCTGTGCTTCAGCGTTGTAAAGTGCTGCACATTAACTCTGGGACATGTAGGCCTACAGTTTTTCATAGTTTCAGTCATCTATTTTATTATGTTCCCAATTGAATTAAGTAACGCTTCTGGCTGTAAAGTCTTA
>JACEVL010001697.1:0-26405 GCA_020284085.1 Aporrectodea caliginosa
AGGCTTACATACATGCATAAGAAATTGTGGACTTTAGTAGAACTGCGAATGAGACTGTATTGTAGCCTGGTCATTTGTCGGTAGGTGATCGATTGCGCTCTCCCTCGCTGATGACCGACCGCTAGGTGGCCGTCGTATTGATTGAAAATCGGTCAACTTTGTAGGACGACACGACTTTTCAAACATTATAAGGCAGACGCGATCTTCCCGTATCAGTTGACTTTTTTGTGGCTCCATCTCCACATTCTCAACGTGATCTCTTTTTGTAGTTCTGCATGAGAGTGGTGTAGGCCGTCTAGCTAAACCAAGCAGAAATCTCTTGACCTTGTTTTAACTTTACAGAATCGATTAAGCTATCAGCCAAACGCCTGGCCAAACCTAATTGTAACGGCATGTGCTGTGTCATGGCGCTGTCATCATCGTCATCATCATCATCATCATCTTCATCATCATCATCATCATCATCATCATCATCATCTTCATCATCATCATCATCATCATCATCGTCTTCATCATCATCATCATCTTCATCATCATCATTTTCATCATCATCTTCATCATCATCTTCATCATCATTTTCATCATCATCTTCATCATCATCTTCATCATCATCATTTTTCATCATCATCTTCATCATCATCTTCATCATCATCATTATCATCATCATCATCGTCGTTGTCGTCGTCGTCGTCGTAGCTCATGTTTGCCTGTATTCGACTATCGTTCTCTGTCTGCATGACGGTCCATTTGAAAGTATGTCTGCCTCTACTACAACTGTCTATCTGAACAGCTCTATATCGCTCATTTTTAAGCGATGAAAAAGCAGTTAAGTCAACTAAAAGACTCAATCATTTGCGCAGGTGTGCCGCGAAGAAAGGCCAAAGTCTAGACCAGTTTATAGTTGAGACATTCCTATATTTGCCCTAAAGTTTAGATCGAAGAAACTATGTTAATTAATTTCGGATGACCGAAATCCACACAATACACTACACGCAAGATTCTAAGGAAAAGTAACAAAGGCAGACCAAAACCACGCGGGATAGACAATATAAATGAAGATAATTATACCACCACTTAGACTGACACACTAAGGGGAGCAATGGACTTGACAAATGCTCTGCAGCATGTTCAACTGTGCTAGCGCGAATCCTGGATGACCGAGGGGGGGTTGGGCGGAGGGTGCAAAAACTCAGGGACGTAACTAGCGTTGGGCTTGGGGGGGCTTAACCCCCCTGCAAACGAAGCTGAAGTCCCCTAAAATGAATCAAGCCCCGGCTCCACTATGGGCTCGGGTTACCGCACTCGCCATGTTCAAGGCTTAAAGCCCCCAAACGAAAAGTCCTAGTTACGTCACTGCAAATACTACTATAACTTACGCGACGGAATACGACCGCATAAAGCATCATGCAGAAATCGATGGCAACCACAGTCGTTCAGAAAAGATTTAGCGTCTAGACTGTCTGACATCCGAATTGCAAAGCAGTGATGGCGCTCGATCGATATCAACGGAGAGTGAGGCGGCGTACTTAAAAACACAGCGTGTCCCTTTTAATGAAAAACAAACTCGCTAGATTCAGCGATATTCGATTGGTTCGATATTAAATCAATTTGTTATGATCAGAGCGTGATGTCTCCTCACTAATAAAAGCTTCTCCCATGAGCAACAGCTGAAACTGCGGTATTCAAAACTTCACTGTATATTATAGACACAGAAATACTTACGTAACAATTATATGCATGAATGCACGCACGCACACACGCACACAGACATATATTATGTATTTTATATATATATACATGCATATATATTATGTATATAATATATATATATACATACATTATAGGCCTACCTGCATAAACTCCGCCGCATGCTATAAGTCAATACCAGAGATTGAATAAGGGGGAGGGTTGGACGGTAGGGTGGAGATATTTGGCAATGAAACAAACTAGACGACGGAAATCGATCGCACAAAACATCGCTTCAAGAAATCAATAATATGACGGTGTTCAAAAACTGTTGCAAAGTGCATAGTGGATGATCGACGAAACCTCTATAGGTAGTATAGGCAGGCCTGTATTAACCACGGGTCCAGTGGGTTCACGGACCCAGGCCTACCACAAATTTCACAAACAAGGGGCCTACCATTAGAATGTTATCTTAAAACATTTATACATTCAAATACTGTCCTTATTCCTTAACTATTATTTTAGTTGTCAAATGTTTCATCGTTGTACATGGGTCCTATCCGTTGAAATGTGCTCATTATACTCATTTTTATCTCCCATCGCATATATTTAAACTTTTATATACATGTAAGCTGACTACCTGGCGATAAATTTTACAGTGATTCTGTAGTTAATAACATTTAGCCTATTGCGTTTGGTTCCAACAAATTCGCAGGTTAATAATTATCTAAACAAGTCAAACCAAATTTCGGTAATCCTGGCACTGGCGGTCCCAAATTATTCAATGAAATAAATCAACAGAGGCCGCCGCTTTCTTATAGTTTCATTAAAACGTGCTATATATTCTCACGAATCCAGCTTCTAACTACTGAAAACATTATTTTCATCCAGCTTCTATTGAATAGAAAGTTAGTTTCATCCATGCAACCCGGTATCCAGCTTGTATTTATGGAAGAAATTATTTTAATCAATCCAGCTTCTATTTCAACACAGGAATGTTTTCATCAATCCCACTTCCATTTAGGGAAAGAGTTTTTTTCATCAATCCAGCTTCCATTTTAAAGTGACAATATCAAATAACTTTGTCGACTTCTTTCATTGAATAATTTGGGACCGCCAGTGCCAGGATTACCCAAATTTCTTTTACATCACGGTTAGCAGAAATGAAAGAAGTCGGCTCAAGTAAAACCTAGTTATAAGTCATAAACCGTTGACAAATAATTATACCGTATGTCGAACTCCAAACAGGTCAGGGATTGCAGAAGCCAGGCTACGTCATATCAGCATAGAAAGATAACATAAGAAACTTGAAACAGTCCTATGGCGGCCATCCAGCTGCTTTTAATCTAATTTCATATATATGAAATAGGAACGTTGCAGCATAATACGACGATTTTTATTCGCACTGAACTCTGTCTAAGAGAACAGCAAAGGAAAAGATAGCTGGCACCGTTTTAGACTAATGAGAATGGCTGAAGGCCGAAATGTGGATTCGGGGATGGAATTTGCGAACCAAACAGAAATCCAGCTATCGCATACTCAGCTTTTCTCCTGTTCAACGAAATAATAGATGAAAAACCTGGATCGATTTTACAATAGATCGCATCTCGAGTCTCGCCCAATGTGCCTGTAGGCCTATGTATTGCTGCAAATATTAACTCGCACAGTGAATCGATATCTGACTCGGTCGGCCTAGACAAAGAGGAGGAGAAGGAGACGGAGAAGGAGAAGAAGAAGAAGCAGAAAGAGAAGGAGCAGGATAAGAAGGAGGAGAATAAAAAGTAGAAGAACAGCCCTTAGTCTAGTCCTGAGACAGCAATGAGTATGAAGTGCTAGCGACTTCATTTTCTTTGCTTCGGCGTTATTGGGCGGGTGGCCAGTTCTCTCCTTTCTCGTCTTATTTTTCCACCGACAGTGGTATACATTATAGCTAAGTTCACTATCGGGCGCAGATGGAACAGAAATCTGGAACCAAATTTCTGCCTTACGAGGATTTGTACCCTGCCAAATGGACGGATTATGTGCGCCCTTCTATGTAGGATACAAGCCAAGTGAGCTCTCTGTCCTTGATTCCAAACGAGCGCCACAAGATGTCGTGGTCGACTGTGCTGAATGCAGCCGACAGACCAAGTAGTGATAGAAGCGTCAGTTGGCCTGAATCTATAGCATTGACTACATTCGAGAACACTTTAAGGAGCGCAGTCTCGGTGGAATGACCAAGCCTGAAGGCAGATTGAAACCTAGGCAGAAGGCGAGATTCAGACAGGTACTCGGTCAACTGATGGTTGGCAATACGCTCAAGAACTTATGATACTGCGCCAATGTCAAACCTGGTTAAACGAGGAGTGTTGGGATGAAGGGTGCATAATGCATATACTACCGCCTAACAAAACACGCTACACAAATTGAACGTTAGGTGTATAGCGCAAAATAAATCAGCGTCAGAGGCGGATTAAGGCATGTTAAACATGTTTGGCCGAACATGGTCCCCACACTTTAGGGGCCCACAAACTTGCAAACGTAAAAAAAATATTTGATAGTTTGTCATTTTTTTTGTTAAGTCTAATAGTAAAAATGAGCAAAAAACTCAGAACGAATTATTCGAAACTACTCATTTTAATATAAAAAATACACAACTTTCGCACATGACATTGTGCGGCCCCTATTGGAGTTTCCATTATCCGGCAGATTCATCTAAGATGAATTCATTCATAAATCAGCCAGAAATGCTAATAAGACATGAAAAGGAATCGTGTCAGTTTTCGGACCTATTAAAATCATTTGCACATGAAAAGACAATTGAAGCGTCACCATAACTGTTCCTTTACCGGTTAATCACAAATAAAAGACTCAAGGACACCTTTCTGAATGTTGAGATAGCGCTGCGAATAGGCCTACATCTTTTTCTGATGACGGCAAACTGCAGCAGTGAACGTTCGTTTTCAAGTGTCAAAATGAGTATAAACGGACTCAGAACGTCAATGTCGGAAGACAGACTTATTAGTTTGACATTGTTGAGCATCGAAAATGAAATAATACGTGATTACGTGGGATACATTTTGATTACATGATTAAATGAAATTGCAAGCCAAAAGGATCCCATAGTATGTTTGTAAATTCCATGACAATTTGAACGATATTGATTATCATTGTCAATTCATAATTTTTTGATGATTTTAACTCACTATCTGTTCGTGTAGTTACAGTATGTTAACTGCGAACACTCTGACTAATCAGTTAATACTATTTTGTTAGCCTAAGCCTATTAGGCCTATTTTTTATATTAGGTATTGTGGTAGGCCTGCAATTGTACTATTCTTTTACCACGAGTAACTTTAATATTATTAAACCGTAAAAATGTATACTTTAAGTTAAAACCCTTTCCTTGAGGAAGACGTATAATATAGCCTACGTTACATTCAACGATATTCAATTCGTCTATTATTATTTCATCTATAATTATTAATTCTTATATTATTAATCGTTCTTTCTTTCGTCTTGTACAATATCTGTAGGTCTTATAATTATCCAATCTAGTGTTAAAATTTAAAGCAACCTTCCCTGTGGAATTTATATGCTTATAACTTGTTTTTGGACGTATATAATAATATTGAGGCCCACAGTTTTGCTCAACAGGGCCACCACACTTGTTAATCCGGACCTTGTCAGAGTCATCAAAAAGATTGAGTTCTTGTGATGATGACGCACGAAGGGTGGACGACCACCGGAGTGCTGCACACCACTGAAGGCGTACAATCGATATTATCAGGAATAGAAAGCATGAACTTAGAAAGAGAACGTGTTCTTCTAAATGAAAAAAACGCGCTAGATGAAGTCATCTTAGATTGTTTCCAATTTAAAAGTAGCCTATTGTTTACGACCAGAGCATGATGTTTCGCCTCTAATAAAACCCTCTC
The DNA here is from genome assembly GCA_020284085.1 of Aporrectodea caliginosa. NCBI lineage: Eukaryota > Metazoa > Annelida > Clitellata > Crassiclitellata > Lumbricidae > Aporrectodea > Aporrectodea caliginosa. Next base: position 5,604 of record JACEVL010001697.1, read on the forward strand.
GCACGAGCAACAGCTGAAACTACGCCATTCTCAAAATCCGCTATTTAAACCACTTGCTCTTGTGTGTTCGTATATTGGTGAAGTATCTTCTACCTGAGCAGGAAATCCGAACTACTGAAGCATTGTTTCAAGGGCATGGTAATATCGTTTTATTACTTCGATGAAACAGTCTTTGCCTCCATAGTAGAATGCTTTCAGTATTTTTCTTCCTGCTGAAATTTACTTATTTAGCCTAAGTGTTCAGTTAATGACTGAAGGTGCTCGAAAACATGAATTCTTATCGTATAGGTTAAAATGCGTTTTAAAAATGACTTAAGGTAAACAAATGATTTCTTAACAGCTGTTCTAGATGAAACTGTTTATTTAAATCCTTATTGTTAAAATTTGAGGTAATTTGAATAACAGTCTAATCTTGCTTGGCTCAGATGTACACTGTTTTCATATTTCCTACTTTTCATCGTTTTGCATTCTCTTTAAATTTGTGTTGCACCGATGCAAATGATATTATTGTTTAAAATAATAACTGTTCTTGATTTTGTAATGTCCTAATATTTTTCAGATGAAGACATTCCTGGTACTCATGTTCTGCCTTCTGGTGATTGTCCATGGTAAGGCAACGACAGGTAGGCCCCTAAACAGTATTTTTCTTAGTCAATCGTGTTCATTCGACTTAAAATAAAGCTGAATTTATTCTTAAGGCTAGAATCAAATTTCTTTTATTCTTCACTCACCTTTGGTTATTTTTCTCGTTCGTTGTTTTGCCAGTTGCAACAATTTTAAGTAGCCTACTAAAACGAAAATAAACTGAACTGGATAGAAGAAGTCTATGATAACATATTTAAGCAGCCAAATTAGAGTTTGCTTAAGATTGGTAAAATCAAATGATCACTAAAGAGCGCCAAGTGAAACCAAGTGATAATTGAAATCAGTCACGAGACCTGGTTACGAGCTCAAAATAACTCTCGTAGCTGTATTTTAATAATATAATAAATATATGATAATTAGCTTTGACATTAGGCTATAATTATTAGTTTTTTCTGAAAAATAGTATTATACAATTGCGTGATAAAACGGCTGTAACAGTTGTGGCTCAGGATGCATGCCATCTGTAGGCCTATTAGAAAAAATTAAAATTTAGCTGCCCAGCCTTTCTAGCATTTAGGTAAAACTGTGATAGTGAACAGTTGGACAGTAACGAGTATTATTCAAATATTCGAACAATGTAAGCGTGTGCAATGGAGAATTTCTGTCTTATAATCCTCACCCTTTCTTAAATAATGTACAAATTTGTCTCAGGGGCCCTATTTCGATGATTGTAACCTTGTCCAATTCTCTATTTTAATAATAAAATAACAATTATTATTATTATTATTATTTTTTAAACCCGAGGTATCAAGGATCCCTCAGGATTTATGAAAAATTGCTATAAGGAGCAGGAAATTTGTCTGGAGGGTCAGGCCTCGTCTTCAGGGTTTGCAGGAAAAGTGCCGTTGAATGCGACCAAGTTATAGCGTTGGACGCAAACAGACAGACGTTGGAAAAGAAATTATGTCTCGCGTCTGTCGCCACCAGTGAAAGCCATACGACGGCCTAGTTCACTAATGAAGTTCAGAGCCGAAGGATTGAACGGGCCCAAAGTCTCGATGGCCACGGGCTGAAACAGATGAGATGTAGGAAGCCCCTGGTACTTCTGGGTTATTATTATTATTATTATTATTATTATTATTATTATTATTATTATTATTATTATTATTATTATTATTATTATTATTATTATTATTATTATTACTATTATTATTATTATTATTATTATTATTATTATTATTATTATTATTATTATTATTATTACTATTATTATTTTTTTTTTTTATGCCCTGAGGTATACATGATCCCTCATTACTATTATTACTATTATTATCATTATTATTATTATTATTATTATTATTATTATTATTATTATTATTATTATTATTATTATTATTATTATTATTATTATTATTATTATTATTATTATTATTATTATTTTTATTATTATTATTATTATTATTATTATTATTATTATTATTATTATTATAGTAGTAGTAGTTGTTCTAGTAGTATTAGTATAAGTAGTAGTAGTGGTAGTAGTAGTAGTAGTAGTAGTAGTAGTAGTAGTAGTAGTAGTAGTAGTAGCAGCAGCAGCAGCAGCAACAACAGCAGCAGCAGCAGCAACAACAGCAGCAGCATCAGCAGTCGTTGTAAGAATAAATGCTGTTCGACTGAATGGAGTAAGTACGTTATTTGCAGGTTGAAATGACGCTCTAAGCTGAGAAATGACCCTATATTGAAGTGTTACCGAGAGTTACTGTAGTATTGAATCCTGCGCTGTTTTATTTCTGTTTTATTTCAATTCGGTTCTATCGTCTTGTTTTAGGAAGCATCGATGTGGTGATTCCTGACTTCGCATGGCGTCCTGTATGCGAATTGTTAGGTCTAGAGTCAAGGATCATGAAAGTATGTACACTCGTAGGTGTGTGTGTCGAGACTGGTAAGTTATACTTTTTTTTTCAGTTTATTTATTCTGAATCGCGAACATTAAACTAACAATATAAATGGACACAATACGTTATACACATAATTTGCCAGTGTTTAGGATGTTCCCATCATTAGATCAACTAGGCCTAGTTGACTACTGGAAACCATAATACCACAATGTTTAGGTAGTGCCCTTGTCATTGTCATAATAGAGATTGTTAGAGATGACCATGATGTTTATTATAATGAATCTGAAAGCGAAGATGATAATGATGATATTGATGATGATGACTATCATGGTGATGATAATGATGATGATGATGATGATGATGATGATGATGATGATGATGATGATGATGATGATGATGATGATGGATGACTGATGATGATATAAAAAAGCAAGAGGAGGCAACTGCCTCCTCGTGCCTCAAATGTAGCTACGCCCATGATGATGATGATGATGATGATGATGATGATGATGATGATGATGATGATGATGATGATGATGATGATGATGATGATGATGATGATGATGATGATGATGATGATGATGATGATGATTTGCCATCTGTGACCACTAAGTATCGTTTTGTTCAGCCTTCATTTGAATGAATCGCTTATGTTTTCTTAGAGCAGTGTTTGGTGAAAATTAATGAGGGTCCCTGAACTTAAACAGCAGCTACCAGCGACGTCATGTATGTACTCAGACCATTTTGGTATAATATAAAATTATGTATATATATATATCAGAAGCTATAGTAGTTCAAGGAACGACAATTAACTTAAATGCATTCTTGGTTGCATGATGAAAAATATATATACCAAGGAAGAGATGTCATCATGGATGACGCATCGATGAACATGGTACGCTTTTGAAGCTGGGAAACCGGGGCATGATCGACATGATCAAAAAGTTGGCTACCAAGAATAAGCAGAAGAGAAACAAGTCGCCACAGAGTTGCTGAAGATTTGGACGTGAAATATGTTAACAACCAGTCGCATGGAAAACTGGAATTGAAGAGATTGAAGTTTATATGGCAAATGCGACAGCAACGGGTTATCAGAAAAAGATTGATGGGATCTGGAGAAATGAATGAGGGAGAAAGGTGTACATTTTCTGCTCAGCAGTTGGGTCAGACATTGCTTACATATTTACAACCTACAGAATGTATTAACATTCTAAGGAGTAGCTCTTAAAATTGCAGTGGTCTATGTACCTACCGCGGGAAGTACCTGCCAAAAGCAAAGAAGATCTCTATGAGAAAAGGCTGAAAGACCTTTCCCTCAAAAATATGGTTGCGACTGGAACGCAGAGGTGGACAGGGACAACAGAGGCTGGGAGTCGGTCATGGGCAGACATGGCTATGGAGACAGGATGAAGAGAAGAGAGCGATTCCCGGATATCACAACGGAGCACAACACGTTTATTTGCAACACATGAGTTCAGTGAGAAGACTATAGGAAGTGGACGTTGATGACTCCGGATGGAAACACGAATTTTTTTAGATCCGATGCTGGTGGAGTGAAGATGGAAATCATCGATCTGACACTGTAGGGCTAATCGAGGAGCAGACCTCTCATCAGACCAGGGCCTGGCTGTGGCTAAATTTGAGGTGCAGCTAATAGGTGAATGAGGGGCAAATGACACAATATACAGTTGTGTACTCAACTCATACTTCGTTTATATCAAGGAAGGAAAAAGTGCAAAGCCATGTTTGACCGGATTACCGGAGTAGTTTGTTGCATTACATTTCGTTTTAAGAAAATCCATATTATAATAATAGCAATTGTTAAACTAATACTAAAATCTGTAACACTATAATAATAATTAATAATGCTCTAATAATAATAAATGTTTTTTCGATTTTTTTTAATTCTGGAGAAATCTTAGGTACCTAAGGTCTAAGCAAATAATAATTAAAAATTAGAAAAATGCAATTGCCTGAAGAAATGAAAACTCCTGTCGAAAAATTGAAAAAAAATTGAAATAAATTGAAGCGATTACTGTGAGAATTATAATACTTTTAAATTTTCTTCATTTGAAATTGCTCTGGGATCACTTATTGTAAACTAGAAATTAACCTTAATAATTATACTAAGAGCATTTTGTTGGTTTGTTTCAGGTCGACGAAATCACGGAAGCTGTTTTCCTCACTAAATTATGTTGAACATTATTTCAAATTTCAATATTCGAGAAGACTCTAAAACTATTTACTTGACTAAACAGAAATTAATTACAAGTTAGGCTTACATCAGGTTGAAATCCAGTGTTAAAAACTAAAGTAATAAATGAAGCATTCAAAATACCTGCCATATAACTTGCCATTCTTCAATTCGTAAAATTGCTTTTGAATCAAATAGTTCCATGCAATCGGTGAGTTAGTTTGTGAGTTGATGGGTTGGTTTGAGAGGGTGAATGGGTGAATAGGTCGGTTGGCTTATAGGTTAGGTGTGTAAATGAGTAGATCAGTCAGTCAGACAGCTAGTCATTCAGTCAGTGAGTAAATTACTTAGTGTGTTAGTGACTTATCCAGTCAGTCGGTCAATCGGTCAGTAAGTCTGTCTGAGTGTATTTCCAACCAACTTTCAATAAGATCAGATTTAGCTCTTAGCATAAGATTTCTAAAATTAAATGAAGTATGAATCTTAGTATTATCGTTGCAGCTATAGCCAATAAATTTTATTAGTGATGATTTGCAATAACCAGCATCATGTTCAGTCTGTGAAATAGTTCAGTTAAAGATGAAACCAAAGTTTTGCACAGAATCATGCATACAACAGTAAAGAGTCTTGTCTCTCGACATAAAAAACAACCCAAAAAGACTCTGGTCATCGATTTCCGGTCTGCTTGGACATAACTCTTGCTCATCTAGCCGTCCGACATTTTCTGCAGAAGACTTTCTTCGCATGTTGACGCAGAACATTGACGATTTTCGTGCATCAACTGCTGTTGCGCCTTCTCCACAGTAGGCCCTACTCTTGCACGGAATCCCATTTTGACGGTTTTCGCCAGATCCTTAAAACTGAACTTTGTCGTGTCATTAATTCATCTCATCATAATTCTAACGAACTAGACCCACCTCCCCGTTTTATTTTGGTTAACGTTCTAGATGATTTTGCTCCGTTTCTTTTATATTTATTTAATAGATCCCTCTCTGAGAGCCACATTCCGGCTTCGCAAAAACAATCCATTGTGTTTCCCACTCTAAAAACCTAACCTGGACCCAAATACTTGTCAGAATTACCGGCCTATTTCCCATCTCTCTTTTCTTTCTAAAACCCTTGAGACACTTGTCTCCTCCAGTTCCTTCCCTACCTAGAGCAAGCGGGTCTTCTGCCTCCGACACAATCTGCCTTCAGAGGCCACCATTCCACTGAAACTGCTCTTTTATCTCTCTTGTCCGACATATATATGGCCATTGACCAAGGTCATCTCTCACTTCTGGCCCTATTTGACGTCTCCTCAGCCTTTGACATGGTCGACCACGAGATCCTGCTCCAACGCTTGCAGCTATCCTATGGCATATCCGATATCCCTCTTCTTTGGTTTAAATCGTGCCTCTCAGACCGCTCTCAGATGGTTGCCATTGGTGACTTCAGATCCCAGTGGGTCAGGGTTAGATTTGGCGTACCTCAGAGATCAGTGCTCGGACCTATCTATATCCTTTACACGGCTGAAATCCCGCTCGGACCTATCTATATCCTTTACACGGCTGAAATCCCGCTATTATTCGCCAAAAACACTGCGATTGATCACCTCTATGCGGATGATGCTCAAGCATTCGTGCATGGGTCACCAGCTGATCAACTCTCATTCATTCTGTTGACGCACTTTCTCGTGATTTACAATTTTTGGATGTCATCAAACCGACTTTGTCTCAATTCAGCTAAAACTCAACTGATTTGGTTTGGGACAGGCAACATTTGCTTAAACTTGACCTCCCACTGCTGACTGATAACTTTCCCTCTTTCACTTACTCTTCCAGTGTTCCAGATTTTGGTATCACCATCGAATCCTCCTTTGCCTCCACTGAGCACATCTCGAATTTGACTCGCTCATGCTCTTTTCACCTGAGGCGACTGAGAGCCATCAGACGCTGTCTTTACCACCATTGTGCATGCATTCATCTGCTCACGTGTAGATTACTGCAACTCGCTCCTCGTGGGTCTTCCCAAGTTGCGGCTTCCCCTCCAGTCAGTCTTAAACGCCGCTGCTAGGCTCATAGCACGCCTTCCTCGGTTTACCCACATTTAGACTTATATAGGGCTGAAGTGCTACACTGGCTCCCAATCACCTCACGTATCCATTATAAGATCCTCCTCCTGGTCTCCAAATCTCAACTTGGCCTTGCATCAAAATATCTCTCAGACTTTATGCGTAAGCCTCTCTCTGCAACATCTGCTCACCCATTGCGCTCTATTGACTGTCTGGAACTCTTTGTCCCTCGTGTGAGGTCTGCCTTGGCTCAATGCATTAGCAATGACAGGTGCCTCCACTTGGAATGGCCTCCCCCTCTATTTTGGTCTGCAGAGCAGCAGAAGCATCATAGTCGTGCAGCCGTTGGATTAGTTGAATGTCATTGTTGATGCCACTGTGAGTCAGCATCGACTCGACACGAGATCCGCGATTGGATGCAGATGTTAACTATAAATTTGTTAAATCGCTGGATGCAATTCACACAAATAACCGTTTCGTTATCATCGTAAGATAATTCAATTTTCATCGAGAAGGCCTATATTTCCTTCGCCATCCAACGCGCTCTTTGAAGGGCGCTTACGAGCCGCTGCCGAACTGATCAATCCAACCATGGATACCGCAAGCTGGAGAAATGTTCAATATATTCAACTCGAGGATGGCCAAGTTGTAGCCGTTCAGTAATGAAATCCTTCAATTTGGCAGACGCAGACATCAATGGCATTGGTCGAGGCTTTGGTTTACGGTGGGCCATCTCGGACCATATCTTTTTAAATACCTTAAAGAGCAGAATGTCAGGCCCAGTTGATGGGCATACTTTACCAATAGGACCTCAAACGTGTGATGTCGACATGCCATCCACAGCTGCAGATGGCGACCAATTGCTGTCTTTAGAATGGTGTAGGCTCCAATAACTCTGCCGGTATGTGAGGCCGTTGTGTCAATGCACAATGCACTTGCCTATAACAAAAATTAATGCTTTGCACTGTCACGACTTCAGAACTGCTACCCACACCTAGAAGTTTAGTAGCCTACTTCCATCAACTAGATAAGAAATCAATGCTGGCGATCCGTCCAATTTGCCTGTGTTTACTCCAGTGATGTCAGGTACCAGCTTGCCATTCCAGGGCATGACAGATTTTACCGGTCAAGAAAGTCATCTTTGTTTTGCTCGGCAGTTTCACTGCGAAAAAACTATCGTTGATGGTGAGTGGTAAACCTGTTACTTGAAAGCACTGCTGAAGATGTTGAGCTGCCTATTTCGTTGACATTAGAAGCCAGGAACATCGTTGACATATGAATACATTTAGCCTACTTTCTGAGTCATCGCATTCTTGCGTTTAGCATCCTTACGCGACACCTTGAAATATAGGAATCGTGATTCTAACTTCTTCATACTTGAGCCTTTGTTCACATAAGTTATACAATAAAGTTACACGTTTGTGGATTGTACTATTTAAAGCGAAGAATGTCCAGATTGAATTATGAGGCTGTTTAATAATGAATTTACGTTTGCTAAATATGTTTATTTCTTGTTCTTTTCGATCCGTGAAATGAACATTGGCAGCTTCACTGAGGAATGATGACAGGATAAGAAACACGTGTTCTGATTCCGCATCTGTTGTTATCGCGTTCAATTCGCCCACGGCCACCCGCTCCCCAGAGAATTCCCCAACTGAAAGAAATATTATATATGTATATATATTTGGTAATGTAATAATAATTAATTTACGCCTTTTTATTATTACTACTACTACTACTGCTGCTGCTGCTGCTGCCGCTACTACTGCTACTACTACTACTACTACTACTACTACTACTACTACTACTACTACTACTACTACTACTACTACTACTACTACTACTACTACTACTACTACTACTACTACTACTACTACTACTACTACTACTACTAACCTACTGTTGTTATCACTATTGTTACTGTTATTCTTGATGTTGTTGCTGATGTTGTTGTATTTATTTTTTGGATATGCTTAATTTAGTCCGTGGTAGAACTGATTGGGAGAGACTGTATCTCTTGTAATGGGGTTTAATTGGTCTTCGTAGAGTTTCAGCCTATCTATCTCTCCATAGTCACCTGTTTACGAATTCCCAGAAAGCAGTTCCTGTGGATGTATCGTTCCATATCCAACAAGTAATACATCGTGGTTGAGATCGGAAAGTCCGCTTTTGCAGTTTGTATCGTTGTAAACTCCGTCTTAAGCAAAAATAAAAATTTATTTACATGTAGAACCGACGAGTTTGCACAGGTTAGTTACAACATACCTATCAGTTTTATTTTCACGACAGAGTTTCTACTTTCTGTTCTCGATAATTGTAGGATGCTACAGAAGTAGCCGTGTTGTATTAGGCTTCTGTTACAGTAGATAGCTTGCGGGTGACACGTTTACTAGCAGTAAGAAATAAAAACTTAGATTTCAGAACAACTGGAGATTCATTAATAATTTATTAGTTTAACTTTTAAAATGCGTTTCTACAATTGAAATGCAGCTAGAGTGACATTTATCTGTTCTTCGAAATATTTTATTGATTGTTCGATAGACTAAGCGACGGATCCCACTTTAGGATTTACCCATGTAGGCTAAATAGTCTACTGGCTGATTGAAAAAAGACTGACTGAATGTCTGACGGAGTGAATGACTTACTAACTTACTGTCAGTCAATGAATCAATCATTCAACCCAGTCACTGTAGTGGATTTTACGAATTGCTGATGTAAGCCTATTACTGATGAACTGGATAATTAAATCGTTATTTTTCGGTTGAAATATTTTGATATCCATCACCACCAGAGGTAATTGAATAAAATGATGTAGAATCCCAAAGAACTGGTTTCTTCTGGCAAACGATGAACCCCACAGAGAACAAATAATAGTTGTAATCGTAATTATCAACTTCTTTCGCGGGTGTTTATTGATTGTATTCTTTTATTATTACAATCAGAGCAGGATGACACACCACATCACATCTGACATCTCACAAAAGCTGCTATGAAAAAGAATATAATAGATATTGAAATTATAGAATTTTGATGTCAAATGGGTGGCTTGAGAATACTCTTATAATTAGAAATAAAACTCGAGGTATATAAGTCCTTGCGTTTTTTCGGTTGTAAGCTAACTCATTATAGCTGAGTAGGCTAGGTGTGAAGGTGGAGCAGGAATCTTACACGAAATATCTGCCCTGGCGGATATTTGAACTCCCAAACTATCAATCTACATCCTAACACGTTAACCACTACACTATCGAGCACCTCCTACTAAAATCATAGGCTAAATATGTAGTTCTGTTGTCGCATAAAACACGCATTGGGGCATCAGTGTGGCTGCATTTGAATGCTTATCCACTTTGCAAAGACGGAGCAGTGGATTCTCGACTGAAACTCATCAGGTTTTCATGACAACTTCATCGTTCAGTAAGAGAGTCACATTAGTGGTCATTTACAGAAATGTTAAAAGCGTTTATTATTCTGTCATAATTTAGTACGGCTTCCAAAACGTCAGCTTCAGTAAAGACGCAGAATAATTAGAGAAGGTGCATACGGGTCGAAACTATAAAGAAGAGAATAGTGCGTGCGGTTTATGCATTGTTGTCAGGTTTTATGGCAACTCGTCGCAAACTCGAATTTTCACGCTGCAGGAGAACCGGTGCCAAATTTATTAATTATTTATCTTTTTCGCCTACGATCGCCTAAGTTCCTCAAAATGTATTAAAATTGATTCAAATGCATGTTTAGCCAAATAATTATATGGACTCTATTGCCCTTTATACGCTAGCCTAATAAGTCTGTTTTGTTATGACTGCTAAAAATAAAAGTTGAGATCAATGTCTCAGTGACTAAGACATTGATTTCATTTAAATTATACGTAGGGGGTATAATTTAGACGAGATCAGTGTTTTCGTTGACAAAACAAGAGATTTTACTCTTTAACGCGTTGGCGTCCCCGTCACTTCTAGTATAATCATTCTCGTCGTAAAAGTGTTAATAAAACAGTTGACTGGTTGATAATACCTACACATTGGAGACATCGTGATACGACGTCGTCTGCACTATTTATGCCTTGTATCATGTCACGACATTTAAAAAACTACTTTAATGTCATTACAATTAGTGCTTATGCTATAGAATACTCACCTCCAACGTTGTCTTTAAACGATTGGAGAGAAGCATCAATTCCCACAACCAGTGGACCTTTGCTGACAAGTAGATCGATCAAGTCCTGCTCTGAGACATTTTCATAGTAATAGAAACCGTATATCTTAAAACCACCGATGCCTGTTTCATTGCACGAAGGCGCCTTCAGCCAAAACAAAACAATTTACTAGTTTAAAGATTTTATGGACCAAAAATTACTTGCAGATCATGCGCTAGTTACAATTAAATTACTGTTTATAGTACTGCGTTATTAGGGTGGTCCAGAAACGTAGAGAAAAGTTTGTTTGTTGAATCATTTCTCCACAAGGCTTATTTTGTCTGCTGGGGATAAAGAGTTTGCCTGTTAAATTTCAGCCTGACTGTGCAACATTTAGAGGTCAACCCATTCCCAACATTTTACTTGCGTGCTAATGTGTCTTTTTGTCACGTCTGCAAGCGTTATTAGACTTATTAAGCGTTATTAATGGCTTCATCAAGTTTGAGATCCGAACCCATAGCACTGGCTATTAGGAAAGTCATTTTTTCAGTGATCGACAGCAAGATTACCACATGGCCTGGATGTACTGCAACTACTTGAGTTTCATCATATCACTGAAGGAATAACTCTTCCGGAAAGTTACAATAATTATGGCCTCTTACGCATTAAATTTTATTCATATTTGGATGCGAGTCAGAATACCAACTCAGCGGGTTGACTCTACAGTTACACATCATACTATAAAACTGTGAAAATTGTCGCAATTAACGTGCAAGAAGATAATCCATAATTATTAGAGCGGAAATCTTAAAATTTTAAACGGCCAAAAGCAAAAGACGTTCACACTGAAACTAAATTGTTTAACAGTTTGTCTTGATTATCCATGAAGCTAAACATCTCGCATAATTTTTTATATCCCATTATCGGATTTACGTAGACACTATTTCGTATTTTTTTTGGCCGAATTATCATTCAAGACATGACCGTATATGAGTGTCTCCAACGAGTTATCGTTAATTGAGGCAAATGAAGACAATAATTTTAAGATCTGTAATATGAGTGAACGGTGGAACAGTTAATTAAATTGTACAGGAATTATAGTCAACTGTTTTGTTTATGCGCAACAACCTGCAAAATCATCGGTCTCTAAGTTAGGAATAAGTCTATAATGTTGGATTAAATACGAACCGTGGCATTTATAAGATATAAAGATGCAGGGTTGAGTCCTTCAGTTGAATTAACGTATTTGAAAGCATTAACGGCTGATCCGCCTTCGCAACCGTTGTTACCGTAATCGCCTGAACAGCGAATTATCTGCTTCGCGCTGAGAAACACAGCACGTTCCTGCTTATACACGCAGTATGCCGTCCCAATTGAAGCAGCCTGCCAACATATAACAGATCTCCATTCATCAGCTATGATAGAATTGGCAAACAAAAGAAATTCCATATTTATATATTCATTTATTGAATGCATGCACGAATAAATTGAGTGACTGGCCCACTGAACTGAATAATTTAATCAATAATCATTGAAGGATATAGAATGGAGAGAATCGCAGAGGAATGAATGGTCTCACGATTTGTCGCATAAACGCTTTATGAGACAACCCACTCTTAGGATCTGAGCACGGACTGTGTAGGCCATGAAATAATAACAAAGCATTGACCAATCGAAACTTGCATCAATGGAACGATTGTGCTGAATAACAAATCACTCCAACTTCAGCGTCACCTCTTCACATACATACATACATGCATACATACATAAATACATACATCCATACATACATGTATACATGTATGGAATGCAATCCCTTCCAATAAACTCATGTCTAATAATTTGTTCATCTTTAAAAAAAGATTACGTACACACCTTCTTTTATCTGTATAACATCTACACCCTTTTGCTACCATTCATTATCGTGAATGGCACAAAGCCGCATTTAGTTAAGTTCTTAGTTAAGATTATAATTAAGTTTTTCTTCTCATGCAATGATTTAATTTAATTATGCCCTTACCATTATATCTCTTTCTTTCATAGGCCAATAATGAATTTAAGTTATAGAGTACAAAGGCACGGGGACCCTACTTAAGCGGGACTAACATCCCTTCTGGGTTTCCCTTTTGCTACCCTGGTTTCTTTTTCTCTTTATGTCGTTATTTGATATATTGTTGTTATGTTTTTTGGGTTGCAATTAGATATCTATTTCTGTTATGTTTTTGGGTTGCAATAAATTGATTTGATTTGATTTGATGTACACACAGATGTATATATATATAACTATAAATTTAATTAGATACGCGTATGCATACATACCTAAATCCATATTTACATACATACACAGATACATATAATATTATACGCATACATACATAAATACATACAAACATATACATACCTTTATACATACATACATGGATGAATATCTCCGTCTGGCTCCACTTCAATCAGTACATAATGGCTCGTTTGATTGCCCGCCTTCCTCGTTTCTCCCATATTTCAACTTTCATGACTGAAGACCTTCATTGGCTTCCTTTAACTGGTCGGATTCAGTTAATAATTCTCTTTCTTACGTGTAAAACGTTTTTGAGTCAAGCCCCACGCTACCTCTGTGATCTTATCAGACGGCCTATAATATCTCAGCTACCTCTGGACGTCCTCTCCGCTCTTTAGACCATCACGACCTTCTAGTTCCTCGGTCTCGGACTGCCACAGCACAGCATCGTGCCTATGCCTCTGTTGGCCCTTTGTTGTGGAATGACCTTCCAGCTATAACTCGTGATGTGATGTTATCTGGGGGCACTACTGTTTCTGCTCGTTCTTTTCTTTTCTTTTCTGTTTTCGAGGGGCCTTAGCACTGGAAGCGCCTCTGATTAGGTTGTACTGTGAGGGGCGCTTTATAAGTCTGTAAATAGAATGGAATAGAATTATTGTAGAGCAATCAAGGTATACTTACGGCAGCGTAAGCGTAGCCGGCGCTGCAGTTGCCCTGTGAAGCCCTGTGAAAGCAACAAAATTTATTTAATGTATCATAACTCATTTTTATTCACTTTCAACTAGGGATGGGCCGATAAATCGTTCGGTAATCGGTTCGGGCCGGATTTTTTACTTATCGGTATTAATCGGAATCCCAGGCCTTAAAACCGAATAACAAAAAAGTAAGTTTAATATTATTTGCCAAAAACAATTTCTTCTTTCATTACATAAACAGTAACCTGTTTTGGCGACCTCCTGCGGTAATCTTCGATCTTTTATTATCACTGAAAGTTGATTCCTCTGAGTTAATCTGTCAACAGCAGAAACACGTCAGCCCAGGACCAAACCTTCAACTGATCCAATTGTTTATTGGAAGTCGAGGGAGCAGCATTGACAAAACATTTCTTAGCAACTCCACACTCAAGTGTCAATAGTGAACGTACATTCAGTACAGCTGGCGCTATCTGTCGCGACAAACGATCTGGAATGTCTGCCTCAAAAACTGAAATGTTGCTGTTTCTATAGAAAAACTGACATGTCACAAATTATCAGTAGGCCTACTAATTTCAAGTAGTTTCAGTGGCCGTGCTGTGCAACTGCGTAAACTGTGATACGGATTTGCTTATCCTTACAGACATGCATTACATACTACATTACATACTACACATAGTGCTATAATAGTATATACTAAATATCTTTCCAAATGGCACATACCAGTGCCATTTAATAATTAAGATTGGATGTTCTTATTCTTTCGTTAATATACATTATAGCCTCCGTTACATTTCCTTGGTTTGGTTTTATGGTTTATCTTTAATTATATAAATTATATAGCTGCAAATAGAAATGAATATTGCCGATTAATCGGATCGGAATCGGAATCGGCTAAAAAGCAGGCCAACTAAGCCGGAATTGGATATCTGCAAAAAATGTTCAACATTAAGTAAGTATGAACCACAGAAGCCATTTGTACAAATATATTCGTTCATATTCAGACACAATGCAATTAGTAAATCTACTTTATTTTTAGGTACAGAAAAGCTGATTGGTTGTACCGCTCAGGCATTGTGTAAGGACTTTCAGCAAGAGTTTCAAGCATAGTTGCTCAGCGCCCTCGAAGCATTGTCGTGTGAACTTCAGACAAGATTTGCATGTATGTAATGAGGGTTGTCTGATGGTAACACTGTGGCTTGAAGAACAAATCGATACTGAAAGACGTGGTTGGATGCCCGTAGTCCATTAAGGTCAACTCAGACTTCCGCTAACTGGGGCAGCTGTAGACTCGGTTGGCACCTAATGAGCTGCCAAGCCGTGTGTTTAATAAGATTTTGAAATTTGTACCGCACGTTTCTATGGTTCAATGTTACTTACTGCGGTTTGTCAGTGAACTTGTCAATAAACACGAATATTTTCATAAGGTTAACATAACATAACATAACAATGGTTTTAACTGATTCCGAAGACGTTAAGCCTGTGTTAGACAACTGCAAATCAACTTGGAACGCTTAATAGCCCCATTTTCCTCGCTACCTGCGAAAAACTGTGATAGTGTCCGCTGAGACAGCACTATCATCCTAAAGCATTTCACAATTCTACAACTCTTGCACTGAAGAATTTCAGCCCGAATGTTCCTTAGATCATAAATGTACGTTCGAAAGTGCTTTTAGATCTCACTCGTATCGTCTGAGCTGTGGCATTACCATATTTGTGTGTATTTCTATGGCGTCGTGATGAGCGCTGCTGCGCATGCGTCTTGCATATCATTAATTAAAAATGCATGCTGATGTGGCACGGCTTGCACGTGTCTCCCGAGTCAGTATTATGCAGCTATTCAATCTTTCTGATCGCGTGACAGTCGTAAAAGAGACTTTGAGGTAGGAATCTGTGCTGAAGAGGGATTCGTAGCAACTTGAGAGCACGTACTGCCCATCGATTTGTTCTTGATCAATACTAGCTGGTCACATATGTGGACAATAGTTTTCGTTCGACCTGCCTTCTAATGCAAACCAGTCGACTTCTGGGTAGAGATGCTCTCTGGACAGTGTTTAATGTGTAGTTAGAGGCCAAGATTGCGTGTCCCTATTACGTTGTTGACCATTTTAATTGTGGACGCTCTACGATCAATAATGGTCGACTGCTGGAGAAAGTCCTCCTGAACATGACTGGAAGGCAGATAATGTCCGAAGTCTTACACCAGATGTGAGTTACTACTGAACGGTGGAGCTGCGTTGTTCTACGAATTTCGCCATATATCTGTTTAACCCTCAGGCTACCAAGTTTTTTTTGTGACGTCGACTACCAAGGGAAGGGGGTTGAGAGGACCCCCCTGGATTTCGTGTTTGGTTTCACATATCATAACTTGTAATACAGCATTGGATTCAGCATTCATTTCTGCACAAAATGGTATATTTAGTTGTACATTATGTGAATGCACGTCGAAATTACATAATTTTTAACAAAGGCACCGATAATTAGCGATATCTTATATTATTGAGTACATCCAGCACTTGTTAGATAAACAAATATAAGATTATGTGTGTTTTGAAACTAATCTATGTATCCAAGATACATACATACATCCCTGCACATGTTTATATACATACAAATATACATCCATACATATATACATGTACATGCATTCATGCATGTACACACATACATACAAATTCATACATGGATGCATACATGCGTACATATATCCCTGCATACATACGTACAAATATACATACATACATGCATATATACATACATACATACATACATACATACATACATACATACATACATACATACATACATACATACATACATACATACATACATACATACATACATACATACATACATACATACATACACACATACATACATACATACAAACAAACATAGATACATACATACAGCTATCCATACATAGATCCATCCCTGCATACATACGTACATACTTACATGCATACATATATATATATACATACATACATACATACATACATACATACATACATACATACATACATACATACATACATACATGCATATATACATACATACATACATGCATACATAGATACATACATACATGCATACATACTTATCACAGGCGTCACAAGAACTTTCGTTTACGTAGAAATATCAGTTTTTCACTCACATAACGCGTATTTTTATTTATTTTGATCACTTCCGGTTTTCAAAAGACAAAGATCTTAGTACGCAAATGTAGCCCTACATTCCCTCTAAAGAATGGTATATTTGTTTCTCTTCCAGGAAGAAAAATGAGTACGCTATAGACAAAAAACTAAGGGGGTCGTATCAACCCCCCCTGGTACCTCGGGTATATCGGGTGTAACTTTTGAACGGTGTGAGATATCACCATGATGTTTACCTCAAAATGTGCGCAAATGATCCTGCTCCAGCTACCTAAAATGTCAAAATTATATTCCACATGGAACAAGTTTTCGAAGCAAAAAACCTAGGGGGGTCGTCTCACCCCCCCCCCTTGGTAGCCCGAGGGTTAACTCTGCTTCACACTCCAACTGCTCCATTTTCGTCTCTACGTCTTCCACCACTTCTTTGTCCACTTCCTTTTCCATTTTATATTTTCCTCCATGTCTTCAACCTTTGTTTACCTCCCTCTCCTTCAACCACACTCCCTACCACCCACCTCTTCTCTTCCCATATATCATCCTCCCACCTCCTCCTCCTCGTCATTTCGGTTTTCATAATGTTCACCTGCATATAATATAATATATATTTATGTGGACGTACCTGATCATATACGCCTGCTATGCAACCCTGGAGTTCCCCATTGAATGACAATAGATTTGGAACCCTCGGCTGTTTCAATGTGCTTTCGAGCTAAAACAAAACCACCAGTAAACTCGTTCTGCATAATTCAAACTCAATAATAATAATAATAATAATAATAATAATAATAATAATAATAATAATAATAATAATAATAATAATTATAATAATAATAATAATAATAATAATAATAATAATAATAATAATAATAATAATAATAATAATAATAATAATAATAATAATAATGCCGTTCCAGACGTCCATCTTATTGTCTCCGGACATTTTTTAGCAGCCTGAGGGATTAGAACTACCTCGGGTAAAAAAATAATAATAATAATAATAATTATAATAATTATAATTATAATTATAATTATAATTATAATAATAGTAATAATAATAATAAAAGGATGGATATAAAGTGTTTGTCGATCCAATATAACGCACAGATCCACAGGAAGGTTTTTCCAAGTGGATGGTCCATCCAACGAAAGAGTCTTATCACCCAGTCACCTCAGTGATTAATAACAATATTTGTGTAATGTTTCGTTTTATTTACCTGAACTAAAGATTTCATTGACACCATCAGCAGACATAATACCCAAGGTTGACTCCGAAGCATCTTGCTCTAAAAGGAATAACAAACATTATCATCAAATCCATAATAAAACCACTAATAATTTAGTAGCATGAGGTCGATATCGATTTATTTGGCGAGACGGTTTCAATTTTAAGATTTGAATATTATGAAGAGCAATGCATTAAGACAGCCATTGGTATGAACTGTTACCGACTTAATTTTTTAGCCTCGGCACATAAGGGAGAGTGGCCAGTCCTTTCCATCGCCTTCTTCGCTTCCAACCGACAGGGTGGTACATATTTTAACAGAGTTGTCTTGGGGCAGAAGGTGTAGAAGTCTCAATCCATGCCATGTAGTCTGGTCACTGACACACCTCTCTTCTCCCGATCCCTTTACAATCATCTTGTGCGTCTTTTTATGGTTTCGTTTTACTCACCATTTTGATGACTAAATGATTCGGCGTTGACGTTTTCAATACTTGCTGAAGACATTGTAGAAAGCTTTTCCCTTTATATCAACGCTGATCGTCCTAAACAAATTTTCCCTGGCGCCCAACAAGTGATAGACGTCAATAGCTGCTGCTTAAGGACTCTCGCAATCCACTCGGTTCGTTCTCAACAACAACACTAGCAATTAATTTAAGCCTGAATACTTTAACTTAATTTAAATAATGTGAAGTTTAACGACCGTCTCGAAAACACCTAGAATGCTTATGAAATATAGGCCTAACTACTTCTCTAAACTTAATTGAATTTACTTTAAATTCAACGATCGTGCCATAAACATCTAGAGTGTTATTGAAATGTAGGCCTAAATACTTTCTTGAAGTTAATTGCATAAATTTTAAGTTCAACGATCGACCCATAAACATTCGAAATATTAGTCCTTCCCACCATGTTACCACTTGCCATATTATAGTCAATCCTTCGCCGAAGAAACAAACTTTCACCCATGTAAACCATTGTGAACATTATTTCAACTATCGCCAAAACTCATCGTAATAATTTAAGTCCTTATCTTCCTGACCATGTTGCTAAGTTTCGGTTAGATGTCCACCTGTCTAAAAATTAGTTACTTCAACTTTATAATCAGAATTTCGCAAAGTATACTCCACCATAATCGTGTTTCTCTCTGTCCACCAATAAATGTAACTGAAAGCCTTCTGCTGACATTCTGCAAATCTTCTGTAGGCCTATACGATGTAGACCAATAACAGAAGTTAAACGACAACACCAGCAACCCGGAGGACTTTGGCTGAAATGAAATAAGGTCGATCCTCAACAGTCAGACAGTTGCGTGTTCCGATTACTATGGTATGCGATCTAAGGTATGCCGAACCATTGAACGCAGTTGTTCGCTAGGACATTTTGCTTGCGATGTCAGTTGCTCGCCAGGTCAACTGCGCAAATAAACAAATAATAATGAACTTGGCCCAATTAGAGTAACAATAACAAGAAGAGTGTCAAAACATAATATCAAATATTCACGCCTGACGTGATCCTAATACCTGATCACGCTATTGGTCAATGCATGTCACATGATTTTGTGCACACGAAAGTAGCCAACCGATAAACTCCACCGAATGCGGTGGAAGATTGTTCACCATGTTTTCTAATGACGAAACTAACCCTAACCCTGACCCTAACCGACCCTCACGACGTTTAACCTGACTCTAACCGACCCTCACGACGCATAAACCTGACCCTAACCGACCCTCAAGATGTCGGCCATTTCAAATTCCAAGAGAAGTAAGCAAACCACGTGACACGCTTTAGCCAATAACGCGACGGGCGTGAATGTAGTACTGGGGTTCCGCTAACGGGCGTGAACGGATCCAGTACGATCAAACAAACCATGATTTTAACACTATTTATGGAATTGTTATGAGTCTGACTTAAACAGGTTCTCAACAAGTTTTTCTTTCAGAACATCTCTTCGGATGCATTTTCATCGGACTTGCCTAGTATTGGATGGTACTATGTAAAATTTAATAAAGGATGAAATTTAGAGATCGTGATGCAAAGATAGGCTAAAGATGAAAACATTATGGTCTACTGTAACAGATGATGCAGTTGAGTTGAAAAATTTCGTCATTTCAAACAGGCAGAGCGGTTGTATTGTACCATGTTTTTTTGTATTTCAATTAATCTCTCGGATGATAAATTGTTTTTCACGATTCTCCCATAGGACTCCGTATCTTACAAATTAGTCATGCATTTAGTTCGCCATCTTTTAACGATAATCTTCCACATAACTATTTCTGTACGGGTGCCGGAGGAAACAGGAATATTATAAATCGTTAAATACATAGGTCTACACGCATTCATACATACATAGGCCTACGTTCATACATGTATGACTTGCACGTGATTGCTAAAAACTAAAATCAAACGAAAATTAAGCAACAACTGTTCAATGCATTTGGCTTTGGCAGCAAATGTCTATACCTGAACGCTCGTTGTAAACACTTGAACATTAGGCCTAGGCCTACTGTAACAGTGGTATTATTATACATCGACACAGGCTTTGAAAAACAACTTGGGCCTATATAGTCTGTATGGTCATTGACCTCTGCAATGT
>JACEVL010001698.1:0-24127 GCA_020284085.1 Aporrectodea caliginosa
AGATGCTGTATTGTCGTAAAATTTAATTATCCCTACAGAGAAATCGCGTTAAAAATTGACTTCATTGTATAAATTATGCAAAGGTGAACAGATTTTGCAACGTAATTTAGTAGCTTGTTCTAGGTATAGAAATTTCTGCCCTTTCCAAAGGTGTCAACGGCGTTTCTTGGAAAATTAAATTGAAGCAGTGGCATAGATTTAAATAGATACTAATAGTGTCGTTAAAATTAATTTGGCCTATGCATACTGCAGCGCTAGATGCGATCGGAACGGAGGTGATTATACCGAGACATCGTTATTCTCGGCAGCAGATTCGTCACTAAAATCACTCTAATCGTTATTTTCAACATCACTATTGCAGAAGTAATCATTAATAATATATCGGAAATAATCCTTTAGACGAGTTCTATTCAAATTAAACGCTGTGAGTTCAATTAGGCATGCGGAGATTTCAGTTTCCGCCATTTTATAGTAATACTTTCGTTTTCGTCAGATGGCGCTTTGGGTGTTGGTATTAGTTTGCGATATGGCCTACCTAAATTTATTTATTGTAAATTGCTAAGCCATTTAAACCGTTTATTTAGAGTACATATGCATTTAGAAAAGAATGCAGTATGCTGTAAAATTAAATCTACAGCCATAAAGGCAACGCTTATTGACCAGAATTAGCCAAAACAGAGACCGTCTAAAGTCATGGATTATAATGACCATCTCATAATAAATATTCATAGGTAATTAGGCTGTATTCGTACGCACTTGCCGTTGTCACAGACGGCTTCAGCAGAAAAAAGTAGTCCAGAACATGAATAATTAATGAGGCTGCCATTACAAGAAGATTTTTCGGCGAAATTAAAACAAACGCACGCTTGACTCGTCCGAATCAAGGAAATAAATAATACCACTGATGTACAAAAAAATTAAAATTAAAATATTTGTATTATTTTGTTTGACCTGTAACTCTGGGATTTGATAGTTGAAATATTAATAATTAATATTATACAAAAAACTTTTTTTGACCGATTTACGCATTCATGACCTTTCCGCTCGATTTGCGACGTTTCAGTATTCGCGACTTTGGCCGGGTAATCCCATGCAGGGTCACAAATTGGAACTGTTGCTTGATATGGATGAACATCCTATTCATGAATAAGACATCCAGATCTTATAACTAAATCTGATTGGCTTTCCTCTTATAAACATCTCTAACCCATGATGTTCATAGTTAGGCACCCACCGACTCATCAATGCTAAGTTTGAAATGAACAATTGCAATTTGGAATTATAGATTTGTGTTGCTGATCATATAGTGCACACTCTGCCATTCTACAGAGATCTCTTGTCAGCTGTATGCTTGGCAGTATACATCCTCCTTTCGTGGATTTAGACATTGCAGTTGCTTTTAGACTGCAACAGGTACTCAACTGTGTTGCGGTTATTGCGTTATTTTCTAAAAACTCCAATTTAAAATATGTACTAATTACTACAAAATCAGTGTTAAAACATAGGCATATATAATGGGTTTTACGGGGTGGGGTCACCCTAAATAAATTGCCGACTTTTTTCTATGCAATTATATGCGAAATACAAAAAACTGAACTTTTTCAACCATTTCCAATGGAAACCCCAGAAAACTTACCCCCCGAAATTTTTTCCTGGCTACGCCCCTGGTTAAAAATAAATTAAATGAAACATAATATTAAAAACAAATTAATGATACATGCAACAATCCAACAGTATATACTGGCAAATTATGAACAAGGAACACAATCACCTCATATTGGAATTATACTAATGAGAGTGCACCAACGTTCCAAAAATGGAACATGCTTCAAAACTGGGTTTTTTCTTCTAGAGTTTTGCTTCTTTTTCGGAAATTTTGATTTTTATCACTGACTTTAGATATCAATCAACAAAATACAACGTGTCTCACCTGTAAAATTATGACACAAATATTTATTTCAACTTCCTAAAAGATTTTTTTCAAAAATCACAAATTCGTCAAAATTACACATCTGTAGCACAAAAATAAATAAAGTCAATCAGAAAATTACCACTGTTTTACATTCTCCATTCTTAGATCTTTCATTTGATGTGCAAATATAATAAATTTACCAAGGCAGAATTATTGTTTTTAACATTACAAATTATGTTCCAAAAATGAAACGTTGGTCAAATAAAGGTTAAAACGATCATTTGCCGGGCTATGAAAATATTTTGCCATATAATAATTATCAAGAACACAGAGTGACTTTAACAGATACAGCAGTGACATTAGAATTTCTGCATAGACTCCATAGTCCATAGCCTATGTACTGATAAGTTTCATTTGAAGCTGTTTACATACATTATTGTAAGTGCTGCCTACGAAAGCTTTAGTAGTGTTAAAGTCCTTTATGACTATCCCTCTGCAGATTATGGCAAACCTCGCAGCAATTGTCCCGAGGTTTCGCAGGGATCTGGTTGGGGAGAATCCTTCTCTCTCTTCTTCGTCAGGTTCCCTGTATGGTGAGTTGGAATACTCGCCTTCTTCCTTCCTTCTCCTGTCCGCGTTGATCGACCTCTCTTCTCAGGCAGAGGGTCTTGCTGACCGCCACCGTAGATGCGCAATGACTACTCGATGAGAAGAACGACACGAAGACGTTTCAACAGTTCAAATTCATATTAACGATCAACAGCCAACCGACAAAGAAGTGCTGAACTCAACTGACTGTCCAAACAACTACTACTGATCTGCCCTGAACTGAGCTGAAACCGGATTCACTGCTCGCACTGCACTGAACTGAAACTGAAACCCACTCAAACTACACTGGCGCTCTCTTATATAGTCCCTATTGAGCGAGACACTTTTAACTCCAGGGGAACACAGATGGAACTTTTAATGTGGCGGGGGCCCGATAGCGCATTGGATAACACACTGGAATAGAGAGCGAGAGGTAACGAGAGCGAGACTCGTAGGTGGACCTGCTTTGTAGGCTGCTATTAGCGCCGTGTATTGCAGACTGTCTGTTCTGTTAGTAGTTAAGATTTATGTCTTCTGTCATTTGTGTTCTTGTGAATTATTTCAATTGAATAACTGTACAGTGTACACTGTAACCGGTTGCGGTTTATCAACCGGATTGTTTCAATAAAGAATATTATTATTATTATTATTATTATTATTATTATTATTTTTTTTTTTTTTGCCCGAGGTATATATGATCCCTCAGGCTTTAGAAACTATATGAAGAGCGTTTTCGTTCTGGAGTTAACGGTCATCCTCACCGGTCAATTGCATAAAGGTGCTACGAAATGCAACAGCATTAAACCGCTGCGTGCAAATAGAAAGACGCTGAAACAAACGTGCTGTCTCCTGCGGTTCCCCCGAAACAATGGTCAAACGCCGACCTAGTTCTGATAAAAACTCCAGGCCCTGGGCATTGATGGGACCCATGGTTTCCAATGCTACTGGAATGAAGTCATAGGTGCTGGGAATTTCTGAGTACTTGGTGGTCTTCCTGTCGGCAGCCATTTCTGCTGCTGCTCCCGGCGTTATAGAAGTCAGATGTATATACGAGGTTGCACACGTGTGAACACTGGTGGCATCCCAAGTCATATATTTTCCTCTTGACCACGGGATCAACGTTGCTCCATCTGGTCTTTTGCCATCGCTTCGGAGCAGACCGGTTGGTTCTTTGGTGCTTGGAACCTCAGCTCGCTGGAGAGCCCTCCAGATGATGTCATTAATTGTGAAGTGTCTGATGGTTCTACCTCCAGACTGTCTGCAGACCAGTCCATGATGCCCTCCTTTGTCCGTTGTCACACCGCATTGGCACTGGTGTGGTTCGCAGAGGTCAAGGCCCAATCGTAGGCCTATCGCCACCCGGACAGCTTCATCGGTGAGACACAGTCCACAGGATGGAATCGGAAACGCAGCCATCCAGTCTCCTGCGTGGGCGGAAGTTACTGCCCCCAATCTAGCCCTGTTGAGCGGATCCATCGCCGAGGCCCACACATCGGATATGTCCTTCTCAATCAATGGTCTGTCCCAAATCTTTTGAGCCGTGATGGTCTCGATCGCACCGCTCGGGAGCGTGGTCCTACGAGCAGACAGAATTTCATCTTTGAAGGCGTCTTGCCAGTCCTCCGATTGAAGAATAGCGGATCCGAGATTTCTGGCTGATGCAGCTGATGCAAGATATGCGGAAGAAGCCAGCATCTGAAGCCTTCTGATTCCCAATCCTCCTTCTCTAATCGGTAATGTCGCCTGTGTCCATTGGATGTCGCTCAGTCTGATGTTAACGATTGCCTCCAATCCAGATCTCATCTGTTCGTCCATTGTTCTCAACAGGGGGTGTTCCCAGCACTGTGTCGTTCTCAGCAGGAAGGTTAACCTCGCCGCCCCGAAGCACGATCTTATTAGCATCAGGGCTCCCTGTGTTGGCAGCCTCCTCATGTCCACCATTGCCTGCTCCAATTTCTCTGAATGGTCCTGCAATGCCTCATCCAGCGCCATTCCTTTGCAGAGAGGCGCACCCAGCAAACTTATTGAGTCCTTGGTAATTCGTTTGAAGTCCTCAAATGTCTTCTCTTCAAAATCCTCTCCAGCCAAAATTTCGCACTTCTGTCTATTCAGGCGTAGGCCCAGGGTCGACTCCAGGCCTAATATGATGTCCATGTCATGACCCACGTCCTCCGGTCTTCCTCCTAATGAGAGATCATCCAGGTATCCAATCCGGAAGCTGGAAACCAATGATCGTAAGGCAGGCTGCAATGGTAAGCAGAAGAGCAGAGGACCCAAAGGGTCCCCCTGCTGCGGTCCCATCTGTGATCTGACCACAAACTCTCCGAACTGGAGCATTGACTCCGCTGCGTATGCCTGATGAATGAATGGATATAGGTCGGGCATCGTCTCATGAACTGCGCGTAGCATTACGTCCCGTCTCAGAGTATTGAATGCGTTGCTGAAATCCAGTTTCACGAAGACCTGTCCCTTGGGCATGTTTGTAACAAATGCTCTGGCCGCATGGACCGCTGTCTCGCACCCCCCAGGGGTAGCTATACCCACCTGGAGAGGGGTGAAGAAGGATGCCAGCTTATCAACTGCATATTTGTTTGCCGCCTTTGCTGTAAGTCTTCTCCAGACATATCCGATCACAATTGGTCTCAGACCTCCATTGCTTTTGGATAGTGCAATCAGTGTACCTCCGAACATCAGTCTGCGGATCTCATCGGGGCATCCGCCCCGATGAGATTATTATTATTACTATTATTATTATTATTATTATTACTATTATTATTATTATTATTATTATTATTATTATTATTATTATTATTATTA
The DNA here is from genome assembly GCA_020284085.1 of Aporrectodea caliginosa. Taxonomy (NCBI): domain Eukaryota; kingdom Metazoa; phylum Annelida; class Clitellata; order Crassiclitellata; family Lumbricidae; genus Aporrectodea; species Aporrectodea caliginosa. The sequence continues at coordinate 5,318 of JACEVL010001698.1, forward strand.
TTATTATTATTATTATTATTATTATTATTATTATTATTATGACTCTGGCGAATCAAGGGAATCTGAAACTGAAACCCACTCAAACTACACTGGCAATCTCTTATATAGTCCCTAGTGAGCGAAAAACTTAAGCTAAGGCCCCAGGGGAACACAGAGGGACTCAAAGGGGACTCAAGGAGGAATCAAGAGGGAACTCAAGAGGGAACATCGAAGGTATTTCAAAGGAGACAGCCAGGGCACACAAGGGGACTCGAGGGGGACTCAAGAAGGCTCAAGGGTACTCAAAATGGACACAGATGGGAAACAGAGGGAAACAGGGGGACTCAGCGGGATTCAAGGGACTCAAGGAGAACACAGGGGACTCAGGTGGGACATCAGCACTCAGTGAACCCATCAATCGTTACTAGATATTCATAATTAACTATAATTATTGTGTATCACTATTGCCTCAACAAACCCATGATTACATTCGCCACTTCACTGTCTTGATTGATGTCTTGTCATCTGGAGCTGTGCAGAGATAAATCATAACGTTGTCATCGATTTCTAAAATGAACAACACTGACATAAAATATGGTGAAGTTCTAGACGAAATATGACAGCCATATTAAACAGTGAGATAACTTGGATGATGGAGAAGCATAGAGAAATGGCTCCGTAAACTTAAAACAAACCATAGGAGATTGATGGCTCCTTGTAGATGGAGAACAGAAGAGCTGTTTGTTAAGGAACCGTAAGTACCGATAGAAACCTAAAGCAACAGCTGATCAAAGAAGAAAAAGGAGAGATAACTGGTTCTATGCAGATGAAGACGAGAGAGCCACCCGCTTCTGTAGATTAGGTTACATTGTTAATCTCTTAGGGCAAACTGTATTAACTCCGCCACTGTTCGCTTTCTGACAGTGCCAGTTCCAGGCCTGGATAAAGGAGGAGGGCGACGCTAATGGTCTTTGTTACCACACAGCTAGTCGTTATTTATAAAGGAAATACACACGCAAACTGTACTACACGCCATGGCCCATGGGCGTATTGACGGGTGGTTTTACGGGTTCAATCCCCAACCCCGATATAAATGCAATATTAAAAACCAAAGATTTTGAAAATACGACCATTTCCAATGGAAATCTCCCGAAAACTTAAAACCCCTTCCGAACTTTTTTCCTGGTTACGCCCCTGCTACGCGACCAAGGTATTTTGCTACGGTCGAACCAAGAAACATGAATGGTTAACACACTAGGCCTAGTTAAATCCAGTGCAGTAGAGTTCCGGTTGGAAGACTGAAGTTGGCAATAATAGGCTATTATATTATTATTGCATTAGTTGCAGTGATATTATGGCATACACCAAATCCAATTGTGAATATGAAAAATTGGTCATCTTGCTATTGTTCGTATTTGATCTTGCACGTTCTCGATCTTGTCCGCACTCGATCTTGTCCACACTCGATCTCCTCCTCAATCGATCTTGTCCGCATTCGATCTTGTCCGCACTCGATCTTCTCCTCAATCGATCTTGTCTGCACTCGATCATGTCTGCACTCGATCATGTCCGCACTCGATCTTGTCCGCACTCGACCTTTTCCGCACTTGATCTTATCTATATTTAGAGGAGTCACTAATGGCGTGATGACGTCGCTCTTATTTCAGAGAATCCTATCCTTCTGCAAGGCAAACTAAGCTGTTCTATCTACATGCCCACTAGGATTACCGCGTAAACTAATGCTATGTATTGGTTTCTATAGAATGTATTTGACTATGATGACCTTTCAGAGATTAATTATACTTATAGTAATAACTTGCCAATTTTTAGTCATAAGAAAGTCGAGCTCAGATTAGTTGAACGGGTAAAATTATAAATCATAACAAATCTGGAAATAATCTAGAAATTAATTTGGAATTAAATATGGCCTAACTACAAAACAATAGTAGGCCTATACCGACAAACTGACGCTAGCTAGGCCTACTAACAACACGATCCAAACCTAAAAGGTTTTTCACTAAATGAAATCACTGTGAATGATGGATGGACATATTGAAGATCATATACGAATTGCTAATAATTTAAATAGCTGTTTTACATTATGCTGGGCCGATTTGGTTAATGAGATACCACGATCAGATTGCAGTTACTGCTCACAATCGCATTTTCCCATCGATCATCCTAACTCCAACCACTTCTCTAGAGATCCCGGACTTTATAATTATTTTTAGGGATACGAAGTCTGGTGAATGTCCTGATATTCCGATTTCTCTTATTAAAACTAATTTTAATTTAAAACTAAGCCTGTTGGTGAACTCCATAAAATGACGATTCAGTTCAAAAAGCGGTTTTCTATATTATAGGAAATCAATAAAAGTATACTAAACGGCAGCATACTAAACTACAGAGCCAGGGCACTTATTTCCACTGTAAATAACTATAAAGGGTAGCTTATTATAGCAGGACCCTAAGCCTTGGATGATTTATAAATATCAACTTTATTCCAAAGTCGAAAATGTTACAGTTTTCACTTCTTTGGAGATTATGTACATTAGATGTAAAATTCTTAGAAGATATATTTCTAACTTAGCAGAATGAATCGATTGTGACTCAGAACGACAGTATCAAGTCGTCCATGATTATTTTGTCTGTTATGTGAAGGAAGGGAATCGACCTATTTCAGTTCTACAAATAGAGTTAGGCTGAGAAGCAGTGACTAAGAACTTCAACAAGAATCTCATAATCACCCATTAAAAACTTCTGAAGGATTGGGAACAAACCAAGCCTATACTTTGAGGAAAACGCCCAAACCAAACATAGTGTTTGTATGGAAGCTGTATTCAATGCCACTTAAATAGAGCGGATAATATACATTCGACTTTTTTCAGTCCAGTGTAGATCTAGATTTCTCCCTCTGCGTTCCTCTGCCTCTTAGGGGTGAGGGATGGAGGGACGAGTAAAGGCACAGGAACTTCGAAGGGAACCACTTTTATTTATGTGCATTGTTCTTAGATGTCTTATAGCGTTCCTGATCTCTCATGACATGTTTCATCCTCCACCGACTTACTACATCTGCACCTAAAACTCTGACTAACAGTTGCTTCTGAGTAATATCATTCAATATATTTATTATGCTATATTGCGCCTAGATAATAAATACAACCACGTGTTTCAGTAGGTAGTGCTGAGTGTCGCCCATTGATCTGGGGCCGCGTGTGTGAGATAGACTAAAAGGGTCGTATCTCTAGGCCGAGACTAGATTTGGCTGTAAGCCGGCCTAGCCAATTAGATTGGTGTGCATGAAGACGTCGCAACCCGCTTGCGCCTGACTACGGGTACGCCTGCGAACAGCCAGGCGTAAAGTCCTTAGGCCGTCTTTGTGAACGAATTTGAAGATGGCGGCTGTTGCGATTCGTCGGTTTAACAGAATTGTTAGACGCCAAAGAGCGTTTAGGGATCGCCGAAATCCACCCGAATCGTTCTCGGCCGATGAACTTTACGACAATATCACGAATTGTTAATAATTTGTGACGAATTTAGCCACACGATCCTGTTTAAAATTAGCGTGTCACAACGGCAAGGACTCTACCTTGCCATGGTTGAAAATTAAATTTTCGCAGCTGCAAGTTAAATAACAGTTGAATATGTATTGTGAAAGACAACCTTAAGCTTTTCATTAGCTATTTTTAGCGGGATAGTAATATTGTGATGAAACATTTGTGTTTAAACGGATCATCTCCGATGAAAATGCGCTAAAGCAACTGCTCGATGTTCGAGTTGTCTATAAATATTTATGCGCATGCGCGACCAGCCATAATCGCATAAACCATTTACGCTGGGTTTTACCACGCCAATTTAAATTTGGCCACGCCCATTCTGGGCCGGGACTTGTTAGGCCACCGCTTGCGCCCGGTTCATGCACCCCGTTTTCCGACGGCTAACATTTTCGGCCTACCAAGGCCGGACTTGGCCGTTAGGCTGGCGTAAAGTTGCGACTCTCCTATACACGTCGGCCCTGATACTTAATGAGAAGACGCCTCAAAAGCGTCTTGAACCTGTTGACACCGCGCTAGCAAGAGGGCCAATCGTAAAGTTGCTGACTTTACTAATATATATTATTTATTAGCTTAAACTACTTAAAATGCGGAATCGATTATGTTCTTCATTCTTATGCGATCTGGCTTTTGTGAATTTAAATTGATCAATTGCATTCAGGTGTTCACTTAGCATTCATTGGCTCGGCAGATCGCAGATCATAACTAATGTCTTTTCTTAGAATGTGGCACCTCTTACAGGTTCGATTAGAAATAAATTAGAATTATCAATAAATGCAAATCAAGGTTTAATAGTAAACTGTAATCTATTTAAGAGAAATTTGGAAATACTCAGTTCATAAAGTGTAGTGCAGGCAGGTTCAACGTTTAACAGATAGTGGTTCGTCTTCCTAAAGTAACATGAAGCAGTTACTTGCATTGATTTGTTTTGCGATATGCTTTTTGACTTTCATAACAGGTTTGACTGACGTAATTTATGAAGTTGCATAAGCTGAAATGAGAAGCTAAAATATAACGTTCTAGTGCATCTTTAAAAAGTTTCTTAGATACTGGCTTCAGTTGGTGTAAGTGGTAGAATCACGGTAAACTGCTACTTGCTATCAATGTTTTATACGTCTATTATGTTTCTCGCTTTTCAGATAGAAACATGAAATCATAAAACAGGAGCTGAGAGTTTTATTTATATGCTCATAAATATCTTTTGTTTGTATCTTAATAGACCGGATAAAAAACTGTAGACTAACACAAGAAACGCATATGTCTTTCGTCATATTTATTAACGTTGTTAACTCCATATCCCTTCCTAATTCATTACACTTTACACTCTTCTGATACTGTCCTGTTGCTAAAGCCTGTAACCAGAAGTAATGTCGGATGACAGGACTTAATTGCTCTGAGACTTGCTGTTAGAACTGTTTATCACATAGCCAAACGTACCGACTCGTTATCACATAGCCTATTAAAACACAGACCAAAGCTGAATTCCTCTGGTCTTTTAACGACCTTATACTGGATAGTAGGAAACATTGTTCCGTACCTGAGCTGTGCTTACCTGATTGATGCAAATGAACAAAAATAATATTTTCGAACTGCGGCTAGTAACTTTCTTCTGTATTTTAGCGGTAATAGGACAATAACTCCCGGTATATAACCCCAGACAATAACCCCACGCAAACAGCATATACTAAAGGTGTCATGGACACATATTTCCACTGTACGATAATATAATGCTGTTACTATCATCTATCCAGTATGTACAGTAGGCATAACTGATATCTGTGTGGCGATTTGAAAGTTGTAGCACTTACTTGTTGGGATGATACAGCTAGGGTATACAAAATACTGTTGCTTCATTTATGAGTGGGACAGTCATGCAAGAGATTCCCACTAGGCCTACAATAAGGACTAGCCACGTCGCAAACGTTTGCTACAAGGCCAAACGAACATTGATCAGATACCAAGTGTTGATCACAGTAAGGTTTTCTTGCCACCTCTTCACATCAAGCTTTGACTAGTGAAGAACTCTGACAAGGCATTGAACAAAGCGGGAAAGGGGTTCAAATACTCAAGAGACAAGTTTCCTTGGTTAGGTAAGACCATGATATGAAAGGGTATAATTGTCGGTCCACAGGTAAGGGAACTGATGGATGACATTCACTTTTACGAACTCCTGAACAAAGTTGAGTTAACTGCGTGACATTCATTAAAGGACGTTGCAAGCAACATTTTGGGCAATAAAAACTCACCAAATTAAGTTCAGCTGATTTAAAAGATGCTTCAAGCATTCGTCTGATGAATGTCACAAAAAACATTTCTTGCATTTCCATCTGCATGTTTACCAAGCAAATCTTGGTGACATCAGCGATAAACATGACGAACGAATTTATAAGGACATTGCCACAATGGACAAAACGATTCCAGGATGTGTGGACTGTGGACCACTTGTATGCTGGCTGATTACTGTTGGACATCGATCAGAGAAGCTTCTGACATAGAATACTAACGCAAATAAGCGGCAGTTCAGTGTTAGAGTGTCCACAAATTAAATTACAAGTACATTGCAAATGATTGCACTAAACCGGAACTTCTAAATTTCTGGCTGTTTTTGTTAAAATCTCGCATAACGTTTTTCTCAAAAACCTTACGAGATACAAAACTTCTGAGAACATCATCGTATCGAGCGTGTCAAATTCTAAATGGAAATTAGCTGAAGTTTCTGGAGAAGCAAGAGAAGAGCTAAAATTTGTTGCCCAGTGATATCAGAGTGTAATGAAATTTAACATTATTGTCTGCAGTTTAGTTGAGTTCGTTGTTTTTGTTTTCAGTTGAATCTCTTAGGTGTCACAAATGCACGGAGTGTGATGCCGAAATTTATCAGAATAAGACTAATAAGCATATGAGAAGAAAAGTTAATTGTCTTGGAAACGCATGCGGAAACTTTAGAAGGACTACTGTTGGCGGTATGTGTGTAATTGTTATTTGTAATTTGCAAAGCATTACTCTAAAGTATCACATTATAAAGCTAAGCGCAGGGCACTAGCTTATCCACGAGCGTTGTGTTTTGTCAGACGAGTCCAGAGATGTTGAGTGAAGATCCGAGTCTGTTTAATCAGAGAGAGGAGGTAGAGCAAGTGTTAAAGATAGGTCTTTACGAACATATTAGTCTTCTTAAGGCACATAATTATCCGTAATAAATCCGTCCGTTCTCTTTTTTTGTAGTATCATTAAAATCACGATGAAAATGTTGGCCTGATTTATAGACGTATAATGCCCTAGTATTGTTTTACTGCACAGATGCTCCCGGAAAAGAAGAAATCATGGTGAATGCATATTGCTTTATGGTGTTAAAGGGCGACGTTAATTACACCCGCTGCTTCGAGAAAGTACTTCCAGACAATAAAACCTATCTCGGCTGTTTCATTTCCTGTTCCACAGATCTCTGTAATCGGCCATTTCCACTCCGCAAACAGAAACAACCGAAGTAATCTAGACGGAGTTGATAATCTCTTCAACTTTCGCTTACATTTCATCTAATAATATGATTACTTGATAGTTACCGGTATAGTTAATACGAACTCCATTAGGGGTTTATCCGTTTCGTTTCACATTCGGACTTTAATCTCAAATTTCTCAAACAGGATAATTAAACTACTCTGCTGTTAATCAATCTTCATTTTTCATACACTAGAGTTCTGGTTTAACAGTAAGACGGGGTTTTGACAGAAGTTCTGTCATTACGGCAACAGTAGACTGCTAATGAAAAAGTGAGGGAAATTCGATTGCTGTCAATCATTAATGGACAAAAGAATAATTTTGCCTAGACCCCCTAGAGCAGATCGTAAGACCGATATAAGGAGACCTTCACCTGAAAGAGCGTTTAGCCATTGAATAAATCATGATACCATAATTATGATATGATATGAAGTAGCCTCGGCCCTAAGGTAAAATGTAAGGAAATATAATCTGATCTGTTTAATCTAATTTCAGCTGATCGGCACTCATCGAATATGAGGCTTATATAGTAGGGTGGAGTGAACAAAAATGTTTTTTTAGCAAACAGTCGCAGACCCAAGGACTATAGGTCCACACATAATACATTCTGATACGCGTTTGGTTTCGACAAAACATAACATAACAGGGCTATATAATAAAGTGGAGTGAAAAAAATTATTTTTGAGCAAACGTTTTCTAATAGTGATGAAAAGTTGCCACTATGTTAGAGTAAGTTGTGTGCAAAATATTTTTGATTTTGCTTTGTGTCTTCTGCCCTCTACCGGCGGTAATATTTTAATATGCGAAGTTCTGTGGAAACACGTCAATGTAGTGCATTTTTTCTTGAACTGTGGGCGAATCTTCAGATCTATCGGCCATATCAGATCAGGCAGTTGCGGAAATCGCATCTGGTGTGATAGGCTACAGGACTGTGGAAATGTATTATAACGCCCAATGAGTGCAGCGACGTCATCCCCAGGAAAAAAATTAGGAGAGAACGAAAGGAAGTGTGAAGCTCAGTAGGGTGTGCGTTGATGACCTTCGCATTTCTCTCCCAGTCCAGCCACAGCTAAAGATAGAGGACTTAAGCAGTTAGTATAGAAGGCAGTTGGATTATTCAGAGGCAGTAAGCGTAGCACAATCGGGAGCCCATTCCAAGTGGAGGGCCAACAACCGAGAAGGCTTCACGCTATCTGACCGAAGAGTGTGCCCGCAGGACCAGGAGCCTCGCCTAGCCGAAGAGCGCAGAGCTCGACGGGGAGGCTATGTCAGATACCGGGCGACAGAGGTCGGACAGGTATGACGCAGGAATATCATTGAGACACTGCCAGACAAGCGCTGCTGTCTTATAGGAAATGTGTTGCGAGGCAGGAAGCCAGTTGAACACATCTCGAATGTAGGCAGAGACTGAGGCATATTTTGGAATACGAGCAATAGTCCGATCAGCAGAACGAAGGACCCGGTCAAGGCGACCTATTTAGCACAAATAGTAGTGACCAGTAAGAGCCAAGCAAAAATTATAAACTCTACTGGTGACAAAGGCGTGGTCAAAGAGGCGAAAATCTGCACATAACTTTGGGGGACAGATAGGCCTATGTCGGAACTTTGGAAGGGGCAGGTCCCCTCTGCCCCCACCCCCCATTGTCACTCGGGCACACTCTTCGGTCAGACAACGTCGAGCTTTCGAGATTGTTGAACCCCTCTGCAGGCTCCGCTTACTGCACCTGAATAATCCACCTGCTTTCTACTAATTATTGCTGAAGTCCTACATCTTTAGCCGTGGCTGAGCGGGGTGTGCTACTGATTAGACATCTGTATGAGGCGCTATATAAATTTCCGAAATGAATGAATGAACTCTGCGATGCAATTTTCCGTTCACCTTCTCATGAACTAAGGTGACTAAGGTCCTGTCCTTTAGACCGTTACAAGAAATGCGAAGGTCATCAACATAGGCATACTGGCACACCCTGCATTAGCAGAGCTTTGGCACTTCCTTTCGTTCTCTCCTAATTTTGTTCCTGGTGTCGATGACGTTGCTGCACTCATTGGGCGTTACATTTCCACAGTCCTGTAACCTATATCACACCAGATGCGATTTTCGCAACTGCCTGATCTGATATGGCCGATAGATCTGAAGATTCGCCCACAGTTCAAGAAAATATGCACTACATTGATGTTTTACACAGAATTTCGCATTATTAAAATAATACCTCCGGTAGGCCTAGAGGGCAGAAGACACAAAGCAAAATCAAAAATATTTTGCACACAACTTACTCTACCATAGTGGCAACTTTTCATCACTATTAGAAAACGTTTGCTCAAAAATAATTTTTGTCACTCCACCCTATTAGGCTATAGGCCTATAGCCCAGTTATGTTATGTTTTGTCGAAACCAAACGCGTATCAGAACGTATTATGTGTGGACCTATAGTCCTAGGGTCTGCGACTGTTAAATTTAGACTCAACTCAAATTATTTCCTTTCACATTTTCAGCAACACTGTCAAATGACAATCGTCATTATGCGATTGTGTCCCTATCATCAGCATCGCGTGTTGAGCATTTAAGTTTCAGGGCAGGACCACGACACGACTGCTGTTTAACCTTTATTTAACCAACGTTCCATTTTTGGAACATAGTTTGTAATGTTAAAAAAAATAATTCTGCCTTGGTAAATTTATTATATTTGCATATCAAATGAAAGATCTAAGAATGGAGAATGTAATACAGTGGTAATTCTCTGATTGACTTTATTTATTTTTGTGCTACAGATGCGTAATTTTGACGAATTTTGTGATTTTTGAAAAAAATCTTTTAGAAAGTTGAAATAAATATTTGTGTCATAATTTTACAGGTGAGACACGTTGTATTTTGTTGATTGATATCTAAAGTCAGTGATAAAATCAAAATTACTGAAAAAGAAGCAAAACTCTAGAAGAAAAAACCCAGTTTTGAAGCATGTTCCATTTTTGGAACGTTGGTGCACTCTCATTAGTATAATTCCAATATGAGCTGATTGTGTTCCTTGTTCATAATTTGCCAGTATTTACTGTTGGATTGTTGCATGTATCATTAATTTATTTTTAATATTATGTTTCATTTAATTTATTTTTAACCAGGGGCGTAGCCAGGAAAAAATTTCGGGGGGGGGTAAGTTTTCTGGGGTTTCCATTGGAAATGGTCGGAAATGTTCAATTTTTGTATTTCGCATATACATGTGCATAGAAAAAATGTCGGCAATTTATTTAGGGTGACCCTACCCCGTAAAACCCCTTATATATGCCCATGTTTTAACACTGATTTTGTAATAATTAGTACTTATTTTAAATTGGAGTTTAAGAAAATAACGCAATAACTGCAACACACCTGATGCACTCTAATAGCAACTGCAATGTCTAAATCCATGATAGGAGGATGTACTGCCATGCATGCAGCTGACAAGAAGTCTCTCTATAATGGCAGAGTGTGCACTATAATATGATCAGTAACACAAATCTTTGCAGTATGTAATTGTTCATTTCAAACTTAGCATTGATGAGTCGGTGGGTGCCTAACTATGGACATCATGGGTTAGAGATGTTTATAAGAGGAAAGCCAATCAGATTTAGTTATAAGATCTGGATGTCTTATTCATGAATAGGATGTTCATCCATATCAAGCAACAATTTATTGTGGTAGGAGTAGGCGACCCACATAAACCACTTTTGGTGAGCGCGTTGCCATGAATTTTGCCTAACTCATCACAGGAAACGATATCACATGCTATTATTTGCCAATCTTTTTACTAGTTACAGTCTTCTGTCTAAGCTGAGGTGTGGGGCACCAGTCATTCAGAGGTGCTATTCCAGTTCGATCATCACGGACATGACGTCCGTGATGGTAGAACCGGAACAGCACCTCTGAGTGACAAGAAAATGTTTGTAAAACAAGAAAGAGGTACATTTGAATACACATGTCATGCCAAAATTGTTGTTGTTAGGTAGTCAAATAACAATGTAGTAGCATGTTCCAGCAGTATCAATACTGTAAATCCTGTGAAAAGTGCTCAGGCACGTCAAAGGTTGCCATGACACATTGCGATGGGATCGAGCAATACATTCCTCTCATTAGTCAGGCTCGTTGTTTTTTTCATTTTTTGAAGAAAAACACTAACAAAGAATGTGTCAGGTGCCTCAAGATACTTCAATTGAACTGTTTTGAAAGTTTTCATACCTTTAAATAAACTGGTTTTCAATAAATTGTGCATAAGCCAATATTGTATCGTTTATTCATGTTGAACTGCCATTGTAAAAAAATGCTAGTGGGAATGACCCAACGTTCCATTTTTGGAACATCCCAAAAAATGACCTTAAATGTGAAATATCACTAAAAGTTTGTCATTTCTGTTTTAATACCATCAACATACAATACATATCCACGGGCCATCTCAAAATTCCACCTAAAAGGCATAGTGGGTAAATAAAGGTTAAAAGCCAAAACCTCCCTCTGGCTATAGGCTACGACAACTAGGCCTAGTTGTGATGGACCACTACCACTTTGCAGAGGATAACTTTATAACTGCACAGTGCACATGTTGTAAAAATAAAAGTAAAAAGTAAAAAGTAAAAATTTCCCTGGATATTTCTAGCTGGCAAACAGTGTAATTGGCTATATTGAAATAAGTCTACAGGAAGCTGATGTTGAATAACGAAATAAAAAAACTGATAGAGGCCTACTGTTTGTTTTCTACATCATTGCACAAAACCACGTTGCTATCAACGATACAAACAATGAAAGATCTACAAAAGGGTAATAACTATGTCAGACCCATCTGTCTATTTCTGTTATATTGAAACAGGTCTAAAAATATTGTTCATGGAATTTTAATGCAAGTGTATGCTTTACTTTACTTTGAACGTTTTCATAAAACAAAATTTTGTAGGCTATCATCAGTTCAACAGTTTCCAGATTTATCCGCAGTGTTGTGCTACTTGACAATGCACAACCCAACGGTTATTAGATGAATCTTAGAAGATTTAAATATCAATCATTTTGATACAGCATTTCTAAACAGAAATTCTAATTTACTAAACGCATTTTGTTCAGGAAATAACCAGTCGTTTCTCGTAGATAAAGTAATGACGCTTAAAAGTGCTCTTCTACAAGTATCAAAGCTATTCATTCATTCATTCATTACGAAGATTTATATAGCGCCCCTTCAAGGTTACTGCCCGATCCCAGCACGGCTGAAAAAGGACAGTTTTGATGCAAGAATAGACAGATTCAGAGTAGATTCTGGGATGTAAGCGCAGCTCCAAAGGGAGCCCGTTACCAACCTAAAATACGGGATAACCTAACTTGTCTATCCGGAAGGATCGGCTACAACCATAAAAACAATTGCAACGGATTCTTCCATCAGTTGTTTCTTTCTTCCAACAAAGCAACAAAACTCACGAAATGCCACAAACAGCGAACAGTCTTAAATTATTCGTAGCACAGCATATAAGACAAAAACAGAACGGAATGAAAGGGATCGTATAGATTCCATCAGATCTCCATTCAGATAAATTAAACATGACATGAAACAGAACGGAATGATAATAGTCATCAGATCTTCCTTCAGATCAATGCTTCTAATGCCAGTCTACAAAAGCTGTCGCATCCACCTACAGTAAACAACCATTCCAAACAATTTCTCATATCACTGTATAAGGACTAACTAAGCATTGCGTAAAGACAGCAGACAACAAGTTACTGTTCTGCATGCCACTTCATATCAAATCCACTTGGGAAACTGTTTACATAGAGCATTTGCTACAAACACTAAGATAACCATATAGGAATAATAGGCAATGTGGAATTGTAATTGAAATTGTAATTATAATTGTAAATGCAATCAAGTATTTTTATAGCGCCACTTAAAACAGAGGCGCTCCTGACCCGGCCAGTGTCTTCACTGGTAAAGGGAGAGGTTTTTCAGGCGCTGGTGGAACTGGTCAAAAGAAAATTTCTTTTGACCAGTTCCGTTTCCAGTTCCGTAACCAGTTTCTTTTTCTCAGTCCCTCAGGACTTACCTTTTCTCTATTTAATAGAGAAATGGTCAGTCCTGAGGGACTGAGGTAACTGGTTCCACCTATTGGGACCAACAATAGTGAAACTCCTAGACTGGGCCGTAGAAGTACGCACCCGCGGGACAACCAAGCAACCACGAGGGGCCGAGGACCGAAGGGAGGAACGACTGTGCAGAGAAGATACTGGGGTACAATATGTCCTAAGATAGTGAGGAGCAGAGCCAGCAAGACAGCTTCATATGAGAAACAGACCTTGAATTGGATGCGCTGGCGGATGGGGAGCCAGTGAAAGGAGTCACTGATAAAATAGGAGATATGGTCAAGCTTTGCAATGCCCCCTATAAAAGGGTATGAGGAATGCAGCATACCTCCAATAATAGCAGAGCCATAATATGACAACAGTAATTATTTCTGTATGAGCGTATGCATGCGTGTGAACCCAAAATAAACAGATAAAAAATCTCTAAAGCAACACTTTACGAAACTCAAGACGACATAGAAATGGAAAAAGAAAGTTACAAAATGTAGAAAGAGCGGAGATGCCACCAACTGAAAATACGGCACGCAGTTGGACGGGGAGAAGGCACATCGTCGCTGGTTCCCATGGCAACACATGTACGTGTGTGGGTGCGTGTATGTGTGGCCTGAAGTGTTACACGTAGAAACCTAAGGAATGTCTTGCTGCTGTTGCTGTTCTGGAATCTGTCGTTCGATCGCTCAGTTCGTCTAGGCGAGTCTGACATCGGAGTAGATGGTCTCTTCCTCCTCCTGGAGTTGTTGTCGACTGTGAGGATTGTTTTCCAACTGGATCTGTGTGTAGTTTAGTCCGTCTTCGTCAATGTAGGCCTAATGGAAAACAATCATCACCCATTTCAACAGAACATCCACTAACCACAACTCCTTCTCTCCACACTGTCTTCCTCCACTCAACCATTCTCATTCCTCACCTCTCCCGTCAGAAGCGAAGATGTCTCTCACACTGCCTCACAGTATATAATATTATGATTCTGACGTTTGCCAGCATTGGCCCGACGTAAGACCTATAGGCCTATAGCAAACTTGAAGAATATTGGGAAATGTATGATAGCCTATCTAGTATCTAGGCCTAAATGTCAACATAATTATATTATGCAGAATTAATTCTTTTTTTCTTGGCGTGTTCTGATTTGGAAGAAAACGGAATTAAGTTAAAATAGACACCTATATGTCTATGCGTATCTATAGGCCTATTTAACGTTGGCCCAGCGCATTGGTCTTGCACAAACACAAACTTCAAAAATTTAGGAAATGCTATGATAGCCTTAGCCTATCTTAGTGTTAACATTGTGCAGAATTCTTCTTCCTGGCACGCTTTAGATCTGATAGGTGGAATTAAGTTAATGTACATATTCCATGACTGAAAAATTACATTTGGAATATAGGCTATATATACGTCGTAGGCCTACACCTCACATTGCGCCAATATTGCATTCGTTATAGGGACAACATACTTTTCCCTCACAGTTCGTGATCTCGGACTTTCTCTTGACTCTGAGCTTACTTTGTCTCAACATGTAAACTCAATTGCACGCAGTTGTTATTATCAGCTTTGTCAGCTTCTCTCTCTCTCTCTCTCTCTCTCTCTCTCTCTCTCTCTCTCTCTCTCTCTCTCTCTCTCTCTCTCACGATGCAGTTGTGGTCCTTGTTCATGCCTTTGTTACCAATCGAATAGACCACTGTTCGTCACTACTTGCTGGCCTTCCCCTTGGGGTTCTGGGGCGACTAGATCGAGTTCTACGCTCGGCTGCTCGGCTTATTGGACGGCTTCCTAAGTTCTCTCCTGTCTCTGCATATACATGCGTGATGTGTTGCATTGGCTGCCTGTGTCTCAGCGGATGTCATATCGCATTGCTGCTCTGGTTTCTCGTTGTGTTCTTGGCTGCGCTCCATCTTACTTGCGCGATCTTTGCCGCTCTCACTGAATCCAAATAAGACGCAGCTCATCTGGTTCGGCACTCGCCAACAGCTTTTAAAGCTAGATTTCCCTCTTCTTGCAGAGAGATTCCCGTCCTTAACTTTCCATCCCAGTGTACGAGAACTTGGCGTAGTCCAGGACAGCACCCTTACCTTTTCTGAACATAGGCCTATTGCTAATCTCACACGTTCTTCTTACTTCCACCTCAGACGTCTTAGAGCAATCCGACGCTCGGTCTCCTCCTCTGTCTTTACCTCTATTATCCATGCCTTCATCTGCTCTCGGATTGATTACTGTAATTCTCTCTTGGTTGGTCTCCCAAAGGTTCGTCTCTCTCTCTTCAGTCTGTTCTAAATGCTGCGGCCACACTAGTTGAACGATTTCCTCACTCATCTCACATGATGATATTCGTTTTATTTTCTGACAGGTTGACAGACCGCAACCAATTACAATAGGCTTAGAAATGTGTTAAAAAATGAAATCAGTATAGGACAGAAAAAAACAAACAAACAAAACAGACAGGTGTACAGTCAGGTGAGACCTAGGGCAGGCTTTTGTAAAGTACACGTGGGATAAAGTTCTTCACATCCTTAGCCGGCAGTTCAAAGTTATGACGTATTGGGCGGAGGTTGTATCGTCGTTGTACGATTGGTGGAAATAATCCTCGAAAGACATGGCAGTCATTCCTATAGTAACTGCTTGGAGCAGTCGCTCCTCAGCCGCACCCACCATCTCCTCTACATCTCTGTTTTCATGTTTGACCACCTTCATTAGCTCCCTCTCATTGCTCGGGTTCAGCTCAAGGTCATTCATTCATCTACCGGTCGCATACTGGCCGAGCTCCCAAGTTTCTATGTGACCTTTCCGGCTGCCGGCCTCGGCTACTTCTCTTCGCCCGCTACGCTCACTAAACCGGCATGATCTCTTTGTCCCGCTAGCGAGAACTGCTATGGCTAAAACGCGAGCCTTTGCCTTCATTGGCCCTGCAATATGGAACCAGCTTCCTCCTTTGACTCGTTCCTGTTTATTAACTGGTGGGCCAAGTGCCTCTTTTCGTTGTCTCAAGACTTCTTTCTTTTCTCTGGGTCTTTCGCACTGGGAGCGCCTCCGATTGGTGTGCACTGCGAGGGGCGCTATAAATTGATAGATACAATATAATACAATACAATACAAATAATTTGCTGCTGTCAGCGGCTGGTCAATTGCTGAGCTGGATCTTCAGGCTTATGAGTCTGGCGCTACAGAAATTTATGGAATACGACACAGATGGGGTTTTCCAAAGACCTATTTTTGTTCAGTTAAGAAGTTTAAGAACCAAACCAGAAATTAAATAAACACAGTGACTGTTATTATACAACTGGCTATATTCTGCAAATTTGTAAGTAAATGACTGTAACAAATCAGGTTTTGCTACTTAAACCGTCCGGCTTTTAAGTAAACCCATTATCATTTACTGATGTAAAGTCACCTTCGATATAATTATGGGAGAGGGATGTACCAAACTGTTCCGGGACATAATTATATAAAGCGTGGTGCTTCTGCGGCGGAAAATGCCGCCACGCAACTCGCGAAAATTTACTTCTGCGGCGGAATTTTTTCCCCACATTTTATCTAAAAACGACCCTAACCCTGCGCCTAAACGACCGTCACAGCGCCTAACCTGACCCTAACCGACCCTCACGAAGCCTAACCTGACCCTAACTGACCCTCACGACGCCAATTTATAGAAAGTAACGCATTTTGAACAATGCGCATGCGCCGAAGGGTGCGCATGCGCAAAGGTCTTCCGCCGCAGAATTGTATCAAAAATTCGCAGAAGATTTATCCTTATATAAATGGCACCTCTCAGGGAACAGCGGTGTTGAAATCAATGGACAAGATCTGGAAGAGCAGTACAATCAGCATGAAACCAAGATGGGAATATTAAAGACATGTGTGTTGAGCAGTATGATGTATGGTTGCGAGACATGGGTGCTAACAAAAGATTCGAAAAGGAGAGTGTTAACATTCGAGAGAAAATGCTATAGAAAAATTCTGAGGATAGGGTGGACTGAGAAGGTAAGCAACGCAGAGGTATACAAAAGAGTGGAAATGACCAAGAGCCTCATGCAGAAAGTTTTTCAGCGAAAACTTGGATTGTTCAGACATATTTATAGAATGAAAGAGGACAGAAAGATCAAGGCCCTAATGTTTGGAATAATGGAGGGTACGAACAAAAGAGGCAGACTGCAATCACTGCATAGAGAATGGACATATGACATTGAAGAGTGGTGTGGAACAGATCTGCAGAAACTGTCACGCGGCTCAGTTCTAATGGAGAGACATTGTGAGGAAGGCATCGGACACCTACGGGCACTGAGCCCATGGTTATTGATGATGATGATGATGTACCCATTGTGTTATAAAGAAGGCGGCTACCTCTTATCAACTCCCAAGCAGCTGTTGACACCAGTAAGAAGCTTTAAACGGGCTCAGCATAAATTGTGTTCTTACATGCTTAAGGCAGTGACATAGGTAATAGGTTTTAATATTCTCTTTGTTTTCTGAAGAGAATAAGCTTCTTTTTTTACCAAATTTGCACTAAAAGTGGTTGGGCTGAAAAATAGTACTAATAGTCTGGTTTTGTCAGCCTAACATGCTTGTTGTCTTCTTGTTCCTAGCAGATTTATTCTCCCAAATACCGTGCTTATCCTCCCCCTACCAATCTCTTCTCGTCCGAAAGAAAACCAGCCTTAGCATCTCTTCTGCCTCCTTCTGTCTCTCTGGCAACCAAACTTTGATCTTCATCTGATATATCTCTGGACACCACTTAATATGACTCTGTGGTCGTGAATAAGCTGGATGCCCTGTGCTTAGGTTTTCAGTAGCACTCAAGAAATTTTGGAGTTTACGATTAGTGTACAGTTCTTCACTTTAATTGTAATAATTCTAAACTGACTAAAATCTTAATTCACTGACAACTCGTGTTAAGGAAATTTGATGTTAATGTTACCAGCTATCGTCAATATGTCATTTCAAACTGACCGTGGGTGGCAGTACAGCAAGACAGTCCTCGAATGCAACCGTTATATGTTGGACAATGAAATAGCAACGGACGTCTGCTTCCAAGTTGGATCACCAGGTTGCGCCACAGTCAACATCCTGGCACACAGGTATATGTTGATCTCCCGCAGTCCAGTCTTCGAAGCAATGTTCTCCAGCGGAATGACTGAATGCAGGAGTGGACCAGAGGCAAAGATCAGAATCGATGACATTGAGATTGATGTCTTTAGAGATGTATTGAGGTATGTTTCTTAAAAACAAATTTTTTATTTAACAGGTGATGCAAATTTTCATTGGCGAGGCTGTTGTTTGGCAGTTTAATTAGTCAGATGAAAGGTTGAAGAAATAAAGTTGTGCTTTACTTTTAAGTGGAAGATCACGGTTTATAGTGCTAACGTGATCTACCTAACTCTAAATCACAATTGTAATCTGAAAATTCCTAGAGTGCTATTCTAAAGCTAAACGTAGGGCACCATCTTATTCACGCACGTTGCAATGAAATGTGTAACTAGTGTTTGGAATGGACTTAGATATATATCATAAACTTGTATGTATTGTATCAGGACATGTATGTATATATCATGACACTTATGTAGTGCATTTTAACTACCTCATGAAAGTGCTATACCTATGACTACCTAACCGACCTATATATTTTAAGACAGTTTTCAAATGTATGCTGCTCAGAGTCTACACCTTTTTAATAGAGATGTAATATGCCCAAAACCCTTTTAAATTCCC
>JACEVL010001699.1:0-24488 GCA_020284085.1 Aporrectodea caliginosa
AAAAAAACCCCCCCCAAAAGAAAAAAAAAGGTTTTTTTGGGAGCAGGAA
This sequence comes from Aporrectodea caliginosa, assembly GCA_020284085.1. Classification (NCBI taxonomy): domain Eukaryota; kingdom Metazoa; phylum Annelida; class Clitellata; order Crassiclitellata; family Lumbricidae; genus Aporrectodea; species Aporrectodea caliginosa. The sequence goes on from JACEVL010001699.1 coordinate 50, forward strand.
CTGGGGAGCAGGGGCAATCCAGGGGTGAGCAGAACTGAGCAAGCAATCCAGGGGTGAGCAGAACTGAGCAGAGCAGGTGAGCAGGACTGAGCAGAGCAATCCAGGGGCTGAGCAGAACTGAGCAGAGCAGCCTGAGCAGGACTGAGCAGAGCAATCCAGGGGCTGAGCAGAACTGAGCAGAGCAGCCTGAGCAGGACTGAGCAGAGCAATCCAGGGGCTGAGCAGAACTGAGCAGAGCAGGTGAGCAGGACTGAGCAGAGCAATCCAGGGGCTGAGCAGAACTGAGCAGAGCAGGTGAGCAGGACTGAGCAGAGCAGACAAAAAGCAAGAGCAGGGAGCAGCCACGACCGTCATACATCAATCCAGCTTCTATTTAGGCAGGAGTTCTTTTAATCAATCCAGCTTCCATTTGAACAACAATTGTTTTTCATCAATCCCGCATCCTATTTACGCAAGAATCTTTTCATCAATTCCACTTCTATTTAAGTAAAAATTATTTTCATCAATCCGACTTCTATTTAGCAAGAATTCTTTTCGTCAATCCAAATTGTATTCGATGGTTTCGACCAACGCTAAAACCCTTACAATAAATGGCAAATAATTAGGAACACTAATATGCGAAATTACCCAACTTCAAGTGACTGGTGGTGCTTGGACAACCAAACCTGAATATTTAGTTTTTGTGTTTAAAATTTAAATGGAACTAAATAATTGGTAAAACTTAAACTGAAATTTAATAACTACAACTTAAATTAATGTACTAAAAATAAAAATAAAATCAGCTTACTAAAACTAAAACAAAAATTGATCCATAAAAACTAAAACTAAAACTGAAACTAATATTGAGACACAATAAGAACTAAAACGAAAAATGAAGACTAACAATCATAACTAAAACCAGTGTTGGGTATGAGTTAACTCAGATGAGTTTAAACCAGGGGTGGGCAAACTTTTGGCACATTGGGCCACATTAAACGCCAACAAAATTTTCGGGGGCCAGATACAAAATTTCAAACTTTAAATAACAACTAAAATTAAAAAAGTTTGCCGAATTAAAAATAATTGTACTTTGGCTGTAACTTGTGAGATGTATGCAACTGTGAGTCTGTGAACATGCATAACAGTCTTCCCTTAATCTAGAGTGATTGCGCTGGTTGCATTAATTAATTCTGGGTACTTAGCTCACCTTCAACAAACCTACTTAGGGTGTTCCTAGCCCAGCCACGGCTAATGAGAAAAACACTTAAGTGATTTATAAAAACCCAGTTAGATTGGTCAGAGGTAGCAAACGCAGCTTCGATGGTAGGTCATTCCAGATGGAGGGCCTGCTGCAACGTTGGACTCTGGGCGGCAGAGATCACCCCTGGAGGTAAGATAGAGCACAGCCGAGGGTGCAGCGTGAAACCAAAGCAGGAATCCGGCATGAGATCCGTTGGGCCACAGGCAGCCAGTGCAACACATCGCGCATGTAGGCAAAGACAGAGGCGAATTTGGGAATTCGCGCAATGAGCCAAACAGCCGAGCACAGAACCCGATCTAGTCGCCCCAGAACTCCAAAGTGAGGCCAACGAGAGTCGATCAACAGTGGTCAATTCGACTAGTAACGAAAGCCTGCACAAGAGCCACTAGGGCATCATGAGAAAGAGCGAAAAACCACTCGGAGTTGGAGAAGCCGATAATAACCTAGGGTTATATCCTAGGGTTACATTACAAGAAGTTCTCAGTTTTGAGCCTCATATCACCCGGAATATGCTGTAAGGCAAACAATCAATGTATGCCCTGCGCATTCTTGTTGCACATGGCCTCAAGGGTCTGCAGCTTTATGATGTAGTACGTGCAACAACTGTGGCTCGTCTACTCTATGCTGCCCCGGCCTGGTGGGGGTTTGCGGGACAACAGGATAGATGCCGACTTCAATCAGTAATAAGCAAGCTAATCCGCCTCCGGTATCTTCCTGAAGACTACCCAAAATTTGAGCGACTTTGTCTTGAAGCTGACACCCGTCTTTTCTCTGCGGTCCTGATGAACCAGGGCCACGTACTGCATAGTTTACTTCCACCAAAAAGCCCCAACAATATACCCCTGCGACCGCGATCGCACGACCATTGTGTACCTCTTGCAGATAATTTTATACAGCGAAAGACGTTTATTGTTAGAATGTTGTACTCTGTATTAACATTAACTGTTGATTGTTGTTAAGATGTATGTAACTGAGATTTTTTTACTTGGATTTGTTTATCTTCATAGTTGAAAATGCTTGTTCACAGATGTAAGTGGATTCGAATAATACAAACCGGATTAGCAAATAAGAAAGCAGCATGAGGAATTCTTCTTGCGGTCTGAATTTTATGACTTCTTACATTTCTGTGTGATACGGCATAGGATAAACACCGCCACTGATTGTACTTCTGACAGTGCCAGTCCCAAGCCTGGGTAAAGGAGGAGGGCGACGCTAATGGTCTTTGTTACCACACAGTGGTCGGTCGTTAAACAGTAAGCTTTAGGGATCCTGAGGCCGAGTGGGTTGGTGCCTGCGTCGCGCCGGCGCCCCGGATTCGCTTCCCGGTCGGGTCGGTTTATCAGAGATTAATTTCTCGGATCTTTACTGTGGGTGGCTCGGTCGCATTATAAACGTGGAGTACAATACAACACACAATACAACACATCACAATACAACTGGGGCGCGGTGGTTTAGGGGTATGTTCGGTGCCTTGCAGCTGGAGGGTTGCGGGGTTCGAATCCACCTCAAAGTCGCCGCGTAGGGACCCTGGGCAAGTCCTTCACTGCAATTGCTCATGCGCTTCGGCGTGAAACTCCGATTCAGCGTTCGCGCAGTAGTCGGGAGCGCCTCTGAATAGGCAATCTGGTAGAGGCGCTATAACAAGTGTTCAAATACAATACAATACAATACAATTTCTGAAGAATTGTCTGGACCAGATAAAATGTGTTGGCGGGCCGGATAAAAAGCGTTGGCGGGCCGGATCTGGCCCGCGGACCGTAGCGTTTGCCCACCCCTGGTTTAAACTCACGAGTTAACTCACTTGCTGTGATTTATGAGTTTGAGTTAACTCACCTTAAAGAGTGTGAGTTATGAGTTTGATTTAACTCATATTTTCTGTGAGTTTGAGTTATAACTCAATTATTTTAAACTCAACTCACTCGGCACATATTATGTTGAAACAAGCCGTTTTTTTTTTATATCGGAACAGGCTGTCACACACCAACTTTGAAAAACTTCTGCTTAAAGCTAATACCAGTCATGTTTGAGATGTGAAACATGTGGACTGTGGTGTTTACTTTGACTCAGTAATAATAACCTGATTTATCCATTATCCCATTAAATAATAATAACAGTTATACTAGTAATAACAAACTGATGATACCATTTCCTGGTAACTGTGCATTTGTACAACGTTCGATTAGAATGTGCTGGTATGAGATGTGTGAGTTGATGAGTTAACTCATTTAACAACTGAGTTTGAGTGAACTCTATTTACACACGAAGGATGAGTTGAGTTTGAGTTTCAACTCATTTTGAGGTGCATGAGTTGAGTTTTGATTTAACTCATTTCTTGTGTGAGTTTACCCAACACTGACTAAAACTGAAACTAAAATTGAGACATTATTAAAAACAACACTACACTCAGAGCTGTGACATATACTCCAGTACTTTTTCATGGCTGTAATCGTAATTTGTTATTGTATTCGAACATTTATGAAAGCGCCACTCAAAGATTCAGAGGCGCTGCCGACCCAAGTCAGCGCTATCAATATCGAGTAAAATGGACTTCCAGGCGTTTTCGGAATGGGGCAGAGAAAAACAGAGGAGCTCAAGCCACAATTCCTGTGGAAGACGGTTCCAACTAGGCTGTTCATGCTTGCTGAAGACACACCTGTTCATAAGTTTTGTTTGTGGCACCAATTGATGCAATGAGCTTCATATTTGAAACATAGCAACTGGATCATCTTTTGTTGCATCGCCATCAAACACGAATATTGGCACTAATGCACATTAGAAGATTAAATTGCCAAACACGCAGCCTTAAATGCAACTCTATTTCATAGTTTTACCAGGCTCTTGTTGCTTCATAGTTTTGCCAAACTGTTCTGAATCACCTCCTATTACAAGTTGTAAATTGGCAACTTACAATGACACTCACAGTCCATGTCCCTCAGAGTTCAGTGTCTTTCCTTCTGATACCATTAAGCATTGTTGCCTTCTAATACAAGATACCCAATTAATTTACAAACTTATACTCAGTATTCATTCACATAAAGAGCAACAACCCCCTGCTTGTTGTCCACATATTTTTGGAATGTCCTTTATATTTTAATGTCCAGATAAAGGATCCTTTCTTGGATCTTGCTACAACATTAAATGTGTTCAAGAATTTTGCATTTGCCTCTTAAACTGTTTCAAATATGCCAACATTAAAACATCATCACTGGTAACATATTCCAACCTGAAGAAAAAACACATTTAGCACTACAAAACAAGGTCAGATGATGCTAACTTGATAAAATACGCACCTCAGATTCACATTTCTGTGTGACTGTGCACCTCACAAATTTAATTTAATAATAATGAAAGCTCATGGTTGAAGGTACAAATATAATGACGTGTTGTATGATATATGTTGGAATTCAGTGTTGATGACATGTATTTAGAAGAAACCTTACTTTGTCAAAGAAATCGTCTGAAGAAATAAGCTGCTGAGCATTCAAAGGTTTAATCTCTTTGTCAAGCTTATCCCACAGCATCAGTTTTGATCTTTTACCAGTGTTGTCTTTTTTATACAGAACAGATGACTGCCATTTCAGAAACTGAAGACCAACTGGAAAGAACAAAATTAATTTGTCAAGCATTGTACTACACATACGAAACTTGAATCCTGATTCACTTAGAAATTAAAAGTCACGAAGATTTGTGGGGGACCTAGTTCTATACGTACTAATTTATGCACAACGTTTCATTGGAAAACAATACAATTCATGACAACTGAAATTTTATGATCCCCCGCCTTACAAAATTCAGAAGTGCATACTGATGCCAGGGAACAACACTAAACACCACCCACATCTCAGAAAGAATATTCAGGACATTTTGCTAACTACAAAAACGAAAGAGCAACATAACATTGTAGTGCATAATGTGTGCTAAAGATGCGTACAGGCAGATAGTAAAATGCATTCGTGTTTCACTTCTGTGTACAGACATTGAATACCAAGCATCAAGTGATACTAAAAACACGTCAAGCTGTGTAATCAGTAAGCAAAGGTTGTCCAGTTGTTAGATTACTTTTGCATCTGTGCTTCACCAAAAAATCATTCAACCCAGGACCAGATATGTGGACTAATTTTGATGGGTACGAACTGAGCAATGATTTACCTACTGTATATCTTAAAAATGGCATATGGCTGATCCCAACCATAAGCGCCGACTTCTGCTTTTGTCTCTGGGTGCATGGGTTCTCTGTTGGTCTTTCGTTGTCTTTAGTCAACAAATTAGATTAGTATGACGTAATACATTAGTTCCCTTACCTATACCCAAACTGAAAACATCATTCTCTTTCCTTCGAACCACCTTTTCATCATCTTCGTCTATAAAAGGATCTTCGTATCCTTCTGTACCATAAAACATGTTGTTCGTTGCTGTGCAATGTGTGGCTCCTTTTGGCAATTCAGCAGCCACGCCAACATCTCCCAATCGAGCATTGAAGTTTGCGTCCAACAAGATATTTCCAGGTTTAATATCACCATGAATTATTTCATTCCTGTGTGAAATGGAATTTGTAATCCTTAACATAATAATGTGGTGTACTGTAGGAATTGTACAGTGCAAACTCTGAAATCATTGGGTGCCCATTCTCACACAATGGCAGCAATGGCCAATGGTTTTAAAACGCTACAGCTATCAAAATAGTACAGCATACAGATAAATGCATTACAATCCTGTCAGGCTGTAAATTGTAAAACGTGTCTGGCAGCTCTGGCTAAATTTGATTCTTCATCAGTTTCATAAAATATTGTCATAAGACGATTTTTCTCATGATGGCAAATACAGCATTTACTGCTATGACATATCAGACTCTTTACGTCAAATCCAAAATATTAACACAGATACACGCATAAATTCAACTTTGGAAGTACAGTCTATTCAAAACAAGTTATAATTTCTTATAAACTATTGAAGTAAATAAGTGTACAGAATAAACCACAACCACCCTATGCAATTCTGTATGAATTCACTACATTACATCATTTCTAAGTGTAAATGCCAAATGGATAAAAGATACAAGTATCAGCAAAGTCTCGGTATTGTACTTCTAATAACTTTTATACTGACCACAAGCAATGCCATGAAGTATCAAATTGAAAAGCCATGTCAGAAATAAGCCTTTGCGGTATTACTCATCTGACAGCAAACTGCAGTTTATTACATCTAGAAAATCTTGGGGAAAATATCATATAATAAATTGTAACATTTCACCAAAATTTGTAATGTTTCAGTGCACTGACACTTGTACTACACTCTACAAAGAAGCACTCTAAAGTTCTAAACATATTCTTTAAAATTTTCTTTTATAAATACATATATATAAGCATTTTCATCACAAATGTATACGAGTTCGATAGGAAAAATTATTATGCCACACAAACAGTATCTACCTCATTACTTTTCGTGTACTGACAGCGTAATTTAATAGATTTACGATATTGTATGATTTTACCTGACCCCTTGTACTGGTCGATGGAGGAAAGCCAACCATTCACTGCATTGATAGAAAATTCTCAAACGATTTTTCCAATCAAGGCTTTGGTATACTTTGGTCAGGTCGCCGTTGTCCATATATGGATACATTATCATCAGCGTGTCACTAAAATTTAACAGGTTAGAAAATATAACAAAGGTAATAATAATACACTTTCAAAAGATTTGCCACAGATTATCATAAGAGGCTAATAGAGTCGATACTGGGGACATATAAAATGGTGTAGCACACATTCAAATGTTTGTGAATGATTAAGTCACGGAAAAATGCATGGGCTCGAACTTTGCATGTAAGTGAATACACATAACTAGGCAAGCATTGATCCTCATGAGCTATGATGCAGTCATGTGTATTGGAGATGATAACGCCAAATGTAATACACAATCTATATACACATCTATATGTGGTGCTGTATGTATCAGAGACATGGACAATGAGAAAAGCTGACATAAGAAGATTGGAGGTTTTCTAAATGTGGGCATGAAGAAGAATGGGGAAGATCAGCTGAACGGGACATAAAACAAATGAAGAAGTGATTGGAAGAATTGGAGAAGAAAGAGCCCTGATACACACAATAAGAAAAAGACAAAGGAATTGGATCGGACACACACTGAGAGGAGACTCACTACTAAGAACAGTCATTGAAGGAACAATGGAGGGGAGAAGGACAACAGGAAGACCAAGGCAGATGATGCTGGATTGGATGATGACAGATGGCTGAAAGAAGAGGCCCACCAGCGAGAACAGTGGCGACGTCGGACAATTGAACCTGCCTAAGAGGCAGAGAACCAGAAGAAGATAGGACTAATTCAAGGTAACTTCACAGCAATGCTCCCAACTTAACATCATTTTACTATTAACTAAGGCTTTCAGCCCTTCGTGGTATTATAGTAGGGAATAGTTAATGATGCTGTAGAAACCGTGGCTAAGAGGGTGACCAAAGTAGCCAAGCACGAAGACATTGGCAAATAATGTGAACAAATCGATTTAAATTTTATTCTATTTTACCCAACAGTCTGGAAAGTTGAAAATAAGGCAGACTTCAAATAAAACCACATAAATCAGGTGACCTCTGAAATGGCCAATCAAAGTCATAGCCATTTTCCAAATAAAAAGCTGAAATTTACAATTTAGAATTTTAAGCAAAAGAAATTTAAGATCACAATAAAATCATATCTTACTCTTTTTCAAAAGTGTAAGCCAGAATGGGTACAATACCAGTATGCCGAAGAAACGCCAGCTGCTTCTCCTAAGAAAAGACATATAAAATACAAACTAGTTTAAGCTGTAAGTAAAGGTAAGAAACACAGTTTTTGCTCTAAGTGATCATTTTAGAATCCAAATGTAAACATTACTTAGACATACGGCATGCTCTACCTAGAAAGATTTTGAGAATTTTCAGTAAAGGAGTTGTATATTTGTGGAATAATTAACCCGATACGTTATAATACTTTTTGTGAAGATGGTTTTCTGCCCATGCAGAACAAGTGAAGTGGGTTTCAGTGTGAAGAGTCATTCAGCAGGAAACCTCAAGCATGCCATGTGTTCGAAGAAATATAAGGCAGCTACAAATGCATTGAGAACAATATTCACAATTTGAAATCAGTTGATTTCTTCAGTTACAATTATAATTGATTATTGCCGATGAAAGCAATTTATATATTCACGAGAGTAGAAATTTTAATGTTGGTAAGTACTGTAAATGTATGTACTTAGTGGATTAATTAAATAAACTTATACAATGTAAAATTGAAAGACTGTCTTTTCTTGAGTTAACGCTATGCTACAAATCAGGCAATTTTATTATTAGTCAGCAATTCTGGAAGGCTATAAACAAGTCGAAATAATCAAACCTATTTACAGTAAATGTGAAAAAGTTACTACAGGAGTAGCAGTAGTTTTAACACATGGCTACTACATAACCACAGTAAATAGTGTCATGTTATACCAGAATGGAATAAATGTCCACTTGAATGTACCTTTAAAAACTGTTTTTCGTTGTTTTTAATAAACCTTCCTGTCTTGATTGCTACAAGTTTCTTCTTATATTCCCCTAAAACCAAAATTTACCCTTGTATACAAACTGTGCAGAACATAAAAAACAATAAAAACCAGCAACACATTTTTGCATCATGAATTTCAATACAGTTTGTGTGTCTCCTGAAAGCCACAAATATTAATATTATGTATAAATAATACATTATAATGTATTATTATTATTATATGTGAAAATCTGTAACGTGCACAGTCACAAAGAAAAGTGAATCCGAGGCATCGGACTGTTCATGAAGCACTTCGAGATTTAGGAATTTTAAAGCCGTGAAGATAAAGTGAGTTTTAGCATTTCTTGAAGATAACAGATTTTGAGCTAAGAACAAAGATTGGTAGTTGGTCTCAATTCCTTGGGACAGCAGCAAGGAAGGCACAAGAGCTCATGACAGTTCTCCATCAAGGTTCAGCCAAACAGACCCATGCCTTAAAATTTTAGGATGCAGGGAGGAATATGAGAGATAAGTTGTTGAAGGTAGTGGTTGAGTTACAGGTGCTGTTGACTAGGGTATAACCGAAATCCGGATTGGCAAACCGATTTTGCCGATTTTTGACTATCCGGAATTATACGGATCCGGAATTTGTAGCCTGTCGATTTGGAAAAAAATGTTTTTGACGATTTTCTAACTATAATAATAATTTATAGGCCATTCAGTGATGATTTCCCACACAGATCATTTACTAGTTGGATAGCTAATGATGGTCGCGACCTGCCGTTTTCAGCCAGATGACTTTATTAATGACCTCTGCTAGTTCTCGCTATACAGTGACTGCCTTCATCCGACAGTTCTAAGGGGTCGTAATAGATCTATTGAATACACGAGAGAGGAGGGCTGTACCTCAACAACCCTGAACCCATCGGCAAGGGTGTGAAACATTGGAGAGTCCCCGTCGGTGGATCTTTGATCTTGGGGTGGGGTACTAAGACCTCCTTGGACAATATAGTAGACAGCATATGAAGGAGAGAGACAGAAAGTCTTTTGGAGATCTCTTCCAACCCCATTCACCGACCAGCCGATCTGCAGCCTGCCAAATCGACCACAGGCGTGGCCTTTAAACACTTGTTAATTGGGTGGGTGACTGGTCTTTGATGTCCGTCTATTTGGTCAGATTACAATCTTTATTACTATTCGGAATCAGATCCGGAATCGGCAAATAATGGCCTATACTATCCGGTATCCGGAATCGGCAACAATATCAAAATCGGTTATGCCCTACTGTAGACTATGAATTTCATAATAAACCATGTTTCATGGTAATGCTTACACTTAATCATTTAATAAATAACAATTGAGTAAAGGTATTTGTCAAATACATATTTCAACTCTAAATAGAATCAAACTGAAATAATAAAACAATACATAGTATGTTAAAAATTATCAAATTGGCGATAGTCATAGAGAAAAATAAAGACAAAAAGATAAATCAAAAGTGTTGTTTATACCTTTATAAACCTTTCCAAAACCTCCTTCTCCTAGTATTTCTTCGCTACTACCAGTATATATGTAGCTTTTCATCTCTTCAGTGCTAATTTCAATGGGAGTCTCCAGCTTCATTTCACCAACAGAACCAGATGATTCTGATCGAGACACTGTTGATGATGCACTTTCAGAGGAAAATCCTAAATCTGCTGAAGAATTATGTCGACCGCTACTATGTTGTGGTGATTGCGTCGATGGGGTTAATGGACCGATCACATCATCCTGTATTGTACGGTCTCTTGAGGTATCTAGCGAATCTAAAGATTCATCCTCTGGTTGCAGCCCACCATGAAACAAGGACCTTGAAGAGTCCTGTGATGACATCCCTTCTGAATAGCCAGCATCAGGGTGAATGGGTGGTTGTTGACCCAAGCTATCTACAGATTTTGGAGAGGTGTCCATGGCTATATCGGTATCACCAGGAATTCTTTGTTGCGACTCTTCCGGTCTAACCACATGCTCTGATGGAAATTGCGAAGCTGTAAAAGAGAATCAATCACAGATGAGTGAGTGAATGCTACATAAAACTTGGCATTTCTTCAGAAGCTTCGTTCAAAGACCAGCTTGCTCATAGATGCTCAATAAAATGCAGAAAAGACTAGCCAGAACAGCTAGATATGTTTCTAGATCTAGTTAAGTTATGGTGGCAAGATGGTGTATTGTTAATCCCCTGACTTTTCCTCAGCAGCTGGGGTTCATATCCTGGCATGACACTGAGCATTCAAGGCTGAACAAGTAACCAACAATGAAAGGTTTCATGTTGTCAGTTGCAATTTAGTTGCAGAATTAACATTTATAAAGAAAAAACAGACAGAAAGTAAATATCAATGTTCCATCTAAGCTGTCCAGCCGATTTATGGCTTTGTGTATTGCAAATATAGTCAAACAATACACAGTCATCCAAAAATCTTTCCATGCTGCAAGTTCAGAAACCCACATGTATATTAGGGTGGAGTGAAAAAAATTTTTTCCGAATTTGAAATTCCGTTAGCGATCAAAAGTTGCGTATGGTATCACAGAATTGCTACAAAAAATTTGAAATTTTTATGTTGACGTCTTCTGCCCTCTACCGGACGATTTTAGGACGCCATATTGATTTTCAGTACTGTCAGGCAATTTAGCCTGCAATATTTCATGTTTACGTCAACCAAAGTGATAGAATTCCATCATCGTGACGTGACCTAAACTATTATGTATTCTTAGTAGTATTCGTAGTATTCTTTAAATACATTCTGATAGAATTTCATTTTCTTAGCAAACTGTAGAAGCAAAATGGCTGAGAGTCGCTTAAGACTTAAGAGAAAAGTGAGCATCTGTCCAATATTTGGAGTTGCAAAGCGAATGAAACTAGATGTCTTACCAACTATTCGAGATCTTCTTGAGGACTACCAATGGGTAAGGCGTGATTTACGTAAACACCCAGTTAAAGAGCCCGAAGCATTCGAAATTGTCAGTGTTCTAGTAAAAAAAGTGAAAGAAATTTGGACACGGGCCTCTGTCCCGACTGTTACGATAGATCGAATCACTAAACTTGTGCGAATCCATCATGATCAGTATCTAAAGTTAATCCGATACCCCGCATGTAAAAGAAGTGCCAACTATGAGCAGAAGGTCGCAAAATTCAGAGAACATGCAATAAATACGTTGTTTGACATTGCCAGTTGCAAGTGCTCAGATCCAGCCGCATGTAGATGTCCAAAAGAAGGAAAGATTCCGGTGGAAGAAAGACAATTTCTAAAAGACCAAAGAACTGTAAGGACAATGATGATAGGGTCAATCGACCGGCCGAAAACAGAAAAACTTATGCTTAGAGCACAACGAAAGAAGGACGAAGCGATGCGACTTACATCAAGCGGTGCTTCAACATCAAGGTCGGTTGATGAGCTTGATGAACATTATTCATCTGACAAAAACCTTGAAGGTGACGAAACCGATAATGGATCTTCAGCAGGCAAGGAAGAAATGGAAGACAAAAAAATCGCCAAAACTCAACACTCACAACAAAGACGACGACTGACGAACACGGCACAAGCGTCAGAGAGATATGGAATATCTGACAGAGCAGCAGCAGACATTGCTTCGAGCCTACTTACAGATTTCGGAATAGTAACAACTGGCGATAAATCTGAGGTTATTGACCGTTCCAAACTCCGAAGAGAAAGAAAAAGACTGCGTGAAGATTTGCTTCAGGAATCCGCAAGCCATTCTTCGGATCTTCGCGGTCTATACTTCGACGGCAGAAAAGACAAGACTCTACTGCAGGAAAATATTGGAGGTAAGTTACATCGCAGGACTGTTATTGAAGAACACATAGTATTGATTGAAGAACCCGACTCGAACTATTTGGGACATATTGCTCCAGTGCGTGGCAGTGCTGAGTGTATAAAGCAGGCCATACTGGATTTCTTCGAAGAAAGAAAGATAAGCATGGAATTATTGGCTGTCATGGGATGCGATGGAACGGCTGTCAACACAGGACATAAGGGTGGTATTATCAGATTGTTAGAAGTACATCTTAAGCGTCCACTCCACTGGTTCATATGCCTATTACATACCAACGAGCTACCGTTACGTCACCTCTTCGAGCAACTTGATGGCAGTACTACCGGACCACGAAGCTTTTCAGGCGAACTTGGAACACAAGTTCAACGATGTGAGAACATGCCAATGGTTAAATTCCAGCAAATTGAATGCGATTTACAAGTGCTACCTGACTCTGTTCTGCAGGATCTCAGTACAGACCAGAGATACTTGTACGACATGTCTCAAGCTGTATCTAGTGGTATATGCGATGAGGCACTGTTGCATCGAAGTCCTGGAAAACTAGTAATGTCTCGTTGGTTGACTTTGGCTAACAGAATACTACGCCTATACGTTGCCACGAAAGAGCCAAGCAACTGTCTCTCGACAATTACTGAGTTCGTTTTGAAAGTTTACGCCCCTGTTTGGTTTGTAGTAAAGTCCAAACCCTCCTGCAAAGATGGTGCGAAGCATCTGTGGATGCTTGCTAACAAATCACGATACTTGCCTGATTATTTAAAGTCAATAGTTGATCCAGTTATTCAGAGAAACGCCTTCTTTGCTCATCCTGAAAATGTACTTCTTTCAATGATCACGGATGAGAGGAAATCAATTCGAGAATTAGGAATCAGAAGAATAATGAAGGCGCGATCGAGTAAGAAGCCTCAGAGAGGAATTCGCATATTTCACCCCCCAAGTTTGAACTTTCATGCAGCCGACTATACAGAATTAATTGACTGGCAGTCATGTGAAGTGACAGAGCCACCTCTAACGAAGGACATAAATGATGACGACCTGGAACAGTTGATCCACAATGCCGACGACTCCGCGATTGATTTACTTCGCTTTCCAAAGTTTCCATGCCATACTCAAGCAGTCGAGAGGTCTGTCAAGACAGTTACAGAGTCATCATTGCTGGTTGTTGGACAGCATGCAAGAGATGGATTAGTTCGCGCAAGACTTGAAGCTAGAAAGATAATGCCAACATATGAAACAAAGCGTGATTTCAATACTAAATAATTACATACAGAACTCCACTAATAGCCAATTCCAGGATATGGACGCCATTTTGTCCGCCATTTTGGTTTTCGTGCAGTGCTACCTGAATGACATTGGCTTCATCATATTTGTTGACCTCGAAAATGTTGACTCAGACCCTGAAATCATGATTCCATTGCATACATGACTTCATCAATTGCCATTTTAAGATTCTGGCCGCCATTTTGTCCGCCATTTTGATTTTTTGAAGTGCTACATATATGTCTTTGATTCCATTGCATTCCTTGAACCCTATAATCTTAATTTAGAGCCTAAAACCGTGTTTCTGTCACATAAAATGCTTTACTTTTAGTCATCTGAAGTAATTGGCAGCCATTTTGTCCTTAAATCGTCCGGTAGAGGGCAGAAGACGTCAACATAAAAATTTCAAAATTTTTGTAGCATTTCTTTGATACCATACGCAACTTTTGATCACTAACGGATTTTGAAATTCGAGAAAAAATTGTTTTTCACTCGGATTCACTCCACCCTAATGTATATTCAGCTTTGAGAGAACACTGGTAAGTAAATGTAAAACAGAAAGAAAATAAGTACAGTAGAAACTCATTAAAACTCTGCCGTTTGGTAGTCAATAATACTAGTCATATCAAGAACCACCATAAAATGAAGTCCTGCAAATATGAGTTTAATTTTTATTGGTGAATTAAGTTTAGGATCCGTATACCAAACATGTTATACCAGAATCCGTGCAACAAGGAAGGGTATTATAATGAGCCACTGGTGTATGTAAAACAGACAGAAAGTTAGTATGCAAGTAAGTAGCTTGTCTTTGAAAGACATGAAAATCAATTTCTAGACAACTTATCACTCTGCCTTAACAACCCTAAAGAAGCCTGGAAACAGTTCTACCACGAATCCCTCAGCTGTTTGGACAAATTTTATCCTGAAAGAACGATTACTATTAGTTCGAGTGACCCACCGTACACTACGCCAGAAATTAAACAGATGCTACGCCACAAAAACCGTTTAATGAGACAAAACAAAATTGAAAAAGCATCCTCTCTCTCCCTCAAAATTAACCGTGCTATTTCAAAAGAAATATCCTGTGATTTCAAAAACGTTGACCCTCGTAAAGGTCTTAAACCGCTTTGGGATAAAGTAAAATCCCTTACTAACAAAGATCCTGAAAGCAACTACTCTACAGACATCACTGCAGACGACCTTAACCTCCATTACTCCTCTATCTCCACCGACCAAAACTACTCGCCTCCCAATTTCCGACTCACAGCCCCTCCCAAATACCCATTTATTGAAGAATACCAACTATTCTATCTTCTCGACCATTTGCATCCTACTGCCACTGGATATGACAACCTACCTGCTTGGTTTCTTAGACTCACCGCCCCATTCTTTTCATTACCTCTGTCTCACCTTATCAATCTCTCATTCCTATCCCATTTCATCCCTCCCCAATGGAAAATAGCCATCATCCGGCCAAAAGCTAAAACCAACTCCCCCTCTCAAAATGCTGACTTCCGCCCAATTTCCATCCTCCCTGTTCTCTCCAGAATAGTCGAAAAGCAAATAGTTCAGAGATTTATATACCCTACACTTACTCAAGCCCCCCTTGAATCCCTGGTTTCAGATCAATTTGCTTTCAGACCCACTGGTTCCACCTCTGCAGCCATAATATCTATCATACATCATACACAAATCCTCTTAAAAACCAATGAATATGTCTCAATAATCTCCCTTGATTTCTCCAAAGCATTTGACTCAGTTAAGCACTCTGCCCTATTTGACAAAATCTCCACTCTTGATATCCCAGACCAAATCTATAACTGGCTAGTTGAATATCATCTTGAACGCTCACACCTCACTATATTCAAAGGCCACTCTTCATCTCTCCTCCCAATCAATGCTAGTATAGTTCAAGGCTCTGTCTTAGGACCTACCAACTTCTCCATTACTGGTTCAGACCTACACCCTGCTCAGCCCCTTAATCTTATGTTCAAATTTGCAGATGACACTTACCTCCTTACTGGATCCTCTCAGGCTCATACTATTCCATCTGAACTGCATTTAATCTCTACCTGGGCTTCTGCCAATAACCTTACCTTAAATAGCTCTAAATCTAAAGAAATGATCATTTTCCGCCCTCGACACCAATTTGACCCTCCTCCTCCATTACCTAATATTACCCGAGTTAAAACTTTGAAGATACTGGGTGTCATCCTTCAAGATAACCTCAAACTCACAGCCCATATAGACCACCTCACAGCCACTTGCTCCTCCTCTTTTTATGCTATCAGAAAACTCAAAACCCATGGCCTTTCTTCCTCATCCATCCATAATGTAACCAAAGCCACTACCGTTGCTAAACTTCTATATGCCTCCCCATCCTGGTGGGGTCTCACCCTGGCTTCCGATAAAGAACGCCTGGAAAAACTCCTAAAAAGAGCCAAACGCCTAGGTTACCTACAGCAATCCTTTCCAACAGTCTCTGAACTTGCCAATATAGCCGATGCAAAACTCCTTTTCTCCATATTGCACAACCACGTACTTCACCAACTCCTACCTCCACTCCGACCCCTCTCCTCTCACCAATTAAGACCTAGAGCACACAACCATACTCTCCCACCCAAGGACAACTCTCAATTTATTCCCAGATCATTATATAAAAATATTTACTAGTTTATTCTAAGACTTTCTAATTCACTTTAATTATTCATTATCACTCATGTTAGCATTTCTGCGTTTTTGTCAGATTGTCTTTCTCAATAAACGAATATATATATAGGTAGATTATATTTAACTTTTTCCATTACCTTGCACAGAGTTAATGACAATAAACAACAATTCACAACTGAAATGTACAATTTAAAAATTACTGCCCACTTGTATGAAGTGCCAGCAACTTCATTTCATTTTCTTTGCACTTGTATTTGTAATTTATAACTTCTATCCTGCCAGTATCTAACACACAAGGCATCAACCAATGGCATACCAAAACCAAGCCATAATCAGGAAAAAGGAAAATTGCAGGAAAGTGGCCTCACCCTTGTCTTGTCTTCACATTGACAGTGTAGATGTGCATTGGATTAAAGGAGGCACTAAATCGAAGATGAGGGCATTCACATACACACCTCCAAGTCACACACATTAATTTTTAACAACATGAACCATGTTAATTTTATGTGATGGGTCTGTGATTCAAAGCTGGGTCACATGGATGATACGCCAAGTAGCCAACGCATTATCAATATTGTACAGTCATTGCCCTTCTTGCAAGTTTTGCCAAACCAGAAGTGTTGAGATATCTGTTTGACCAGACTGCGATTGAGCCTCTGACCTTTAAGCTGATGTCCAGCTTGCAAGCTAAACATTTAAAAGACTGTCAAAATATATAAGCATATAATTTCCACAGTTCAGACTTTAAGAAGAAGCTGCATAGATGCTTCATTTTTTACAAAGCCAAAAAACAAAGCGAGTAAAAAATATGACAAAAGACAACAGACCATAATTCCAGATCCAGATGCACAAATCCATTCTGTCAATTACTTTGAAGACATCAGACAGCAGTTGTAACAGCTGACGAGTCCCAAGGTGTCGATGTAACTCATCAAACATCTGTCGTCCAAGCACATCGTCAGAAATCCCAAATGCCTGAAGGTAGTCATCGATCAGGAAGCTCACTTCATCCAACACGTCTAGAGGTAGCTGTCTGGACAGGTTTTCAAAGAGATCGGAAAGATCCTGTGACAACATTCCTGTATACAAAAAATCACCAGCAAACATCACAAACCTCATCAACAAATTATGTAGCAGTGCAACAAAGATTTTTCGGTGTCACAGGTCTATGGGTTCTGTGCCGTCCATAGGGTTTTACGGTGTAGGAATAAACTGTGAAAAACACTGCCAAATTCACATGACCATTCAAAAGTCAGATCCATATAAATACTACATACATAAGTGTATGCACATACCTGTACAAACATATATACTAACTTATAAGGTTTCTTTGACTTAATGGGTTTCAACCTGGCATCTCTAATGAACTACAATTTACAACAGTTTCACTTTGAAGCGACAATCGATTGATGCCTTGTGCATTATGTTAACGGCACTATAGAAGTCATTAGATTAGATTAGTTACATGTATACATATGTACATACAAACATAAAAGCATACACATACAGCAATCACAGACCAATGTTATTCTGAGCTCAATCGTAAAACAAAAACCTTCCATTGTCCACTCAATGCTTGACTACTGTAATTCCCTCTTCCTGAACCTTGAATACACTGATACTAAGCGTCTTCAACTTATCCAAAATTCATTTGCCTGAGCTGTCACCAGGTGACACCCAAGCATCACTGTATCACTCGTATCTGTAACATTGTTGGAAAATCCCTGACCTCTTCATCATCGACCAAATACTCCCACCTCACTCTTGCCCAACCCCAGGATCTAGTTATCTTATTTTATCTAACTGATGTACTATGCTTCACCTTGACTCTGGAACGATCTGAATTTTGCAAATTCTCAAGGCCAAAAAAAATATAGGTTTGTTTCCGGTAACAGTGGTTTTAAAAAATGGGTAGGTAGGTAGGAAAAAAATTTTATTTTGTAAAATAATTTTATGCAATGCTGTATCGTTGTATAATAATAAACGAATATATCGTCATCATATTTCACCTTGCTAAGGCCAATTTTGCATAGATAATTAACGGTGCCCTTATTTACATACCTCTGGCAAGGAAAGCAGTGGTATCAATGTTGCAAATCTGCACCTCTGGTACGCAAAGGTTAAATTCATGTGTCAATAAAAAAAATTTTTTTTGACAAAATTGGAAAAAAAAATGTTTTTGAAAAATTAATTTTTTGAAAAAAAATTCCCAGTCGGGCCTAAAAAAGTGGGTCGGTCGGGTTACCGGAAACACACCATTATTTTGTTTTGGCCCAATGTCTCTACCCAGTTTGTCACTCGCCCAACATCATCTGTCTCAAGCTACTCTATCACTATTCAGGCTTTCCATTCAAAACTACTGTCACACCTTTTCAAAGATCTTACCCTCTGCCATTTGAAATCTTACCCTCAGTCATTCACTCTGCTGCCTTCCAATTTATCTCATCCTAAACATAACCTCTGATCTTCTGGGAACTGGATTTTTGTTCTTCCCTTGGTATCTTTGGACAGCCTTCTGACTTGACACAGCACTCGTGATTGAGCTGGTGCCCCGCATTTAGCTTATCAGTAGCGATTTTGATATTTTCATAGATCTAGGAAATTCCAAGATTACGACTACAATTATGGTTAAAAAGTTGAAATTGGGACATCTATTACATGCATTCAAATCTATAGCAGTGCAACATAAATATACGAATAACAAAAAAAATTATGGTTGTCATGTAAATAAAGAATTTACTTTGGAAGCCAGATCTACCTGGCATACATTGTATTGACTAACCAGTTTTCTAAATCAGATTGCATCAAGTACAACAAACTTTTTGAAATATATGCGTACTTAGTGACTCTAGTACTACACTGAATTTGGTAAAGGTAACTTAAGTACCACATTTATTTTACATGCCTCAAAACAGAGTTCCAGCTGGGGTTGAAGGATTTTTGGCTGAAGTGCAAACAGTAAACTCGACAGCTGTTCAAAGGTTGAAAACCGTTTAATCTCCCAAATTGCTTTGCTACTCATATGGGCCTACAGTAACTGTCCCCCCAAGGGGGTACCGGCCCGCTATTCCGGGGGGTCCGCTATTACAGGGGTCCACTATTCCGGGGTCCACTATTACGGGGGTCCACTATTCCGGGGATCCACTATTCCGGGGTCCACTATTACGGGGTCCAATATTCCGGGGTTCACTATTCCGGGGGTCCACTATTCCGGGGGTCCACCTGACTCCGCCATTCTGGTTCTGGGCTCCATTTATAATAATGAGTAGGATTAATGAACGCGTTGTACCTGCATAGGAGAGGTGGTTTTGTACTACTACACGAACTTGTGGATTTTCATCCGAAAATTAAAGGACGAGGAGATACAATGTCGACGTCTCAAACATGCAGCTGAACGTGGTGACTCGCCGCCCGCGCGTAAACGGTCTTCCCGACGACTGCAACGGCGTATTAAAAGTCTGCAAGAGGAGTAATACAACGGCTACGTATCGATAGTCCGAAGGTTCGATAGTCCGAAGGACGGCTACGTATCGATAGTCCGAAGGTTCGATGGTCCGAAGATTTCATGGTAAAACATATATGTACATGTATATGTACAGTATATGTATATATGCATGTATATGTATATATATATATGTTTGTATATGTATATATGTTTGTATATATGTTTTATATCTATATATGTACATATAATGTATATATATGTATGTATATATATAGGTATATATTTTTATATATACATATTTAAATATATATGTACATATGTATATATATGTATATAAGTTTGTACATATTTGTATGTATATAATTATATGGTCATATGTATATACATATATGGATATATATATACGTATATATATTAATTTTGTACATATACGTATTTATATATATGTACATATGTATATATATGAATATAAGTTTGTATATATGTATTTATGTACATATATGTATATTTGCATATATATATATATATGTATTTACCCATATATATGCATTTAATTAATTATATTTAATTATATATATTTTATTATTTTATTTTAAAATAAATATAATTATTACAAAATATAATTTAATAAATTAATTATAATTATTAATATATAATAATTATAATATTAATTAATTATAATAATATTAATTAATTATTTATCATAATAATATAATTATTAAAATAATATATAATATATAATAATAATTAATATCATTAACAAAATATATTAATTAATTATTTATTATAATTATGTTTATAAATATTTTATATTAATATATTATATTAATTAATATAATATTAATATATAATATTTATTAATTATTAATATATAATAATTATTATGTAATTAATATTATTATAATTAATTATATTATAATAATTAAATATATTATAATTGCTTAATTATAATAATTATTATATAATAATATATATAATAATTATTTTCTAATAATTATATGTACCTTGTGTACCTTGTGCTGTCAGTTCGTTGAACCCTGGCGACCGTCAAGATCAAGTTCCTCCATTTTCTTCTGTCCGCCGTCGCATCTCTCAGTTCTGTTAAATTCATTCTAGTTATTTCATGTATCTCGTCCATCCACTTTATCCTTGGTCGTCCTTGTTTTCTCCTTCCCTCTCCATATGCTAACATCATTTCCTTTTCCAGTCCGTCTGACCGCATGATATGTCCAAAGAACCTCAACTTTGCTCTTAGCACTGTTTGTTGAAGTGTCTCATCTTTCTCAATTCCTATATCCCTGCGCACCCATTCGTTAGTCTTTTTCTCCGTCCATGAAATTCTCTGCATTTTCCTCCATATCCACATTTCGCATGCGTTAATCTTTTTTCTCGTTTTCTTAGTCAATGTCCATGTCTCACTGCCATATGTTACTGTTGGTATGATTAGAGCCTTCACCAATCTTTTTTTGTGTCTATACTGACATGTTTGTCCTTCCATATTTTTTCCAGACCGTTCATTGCAGCTTTTCCTATCGCCACTCTACGATTTATTTCCATATCACATTTTCCTTCTTTTTCTATTACTGATCCCAGAAATGTAAAGCTTGTTACCGTTTCTATTTCTTCACTGTCTACTACGAAACTGTCCTCCTCCTCTGTTGTCATGATCTTTGTTTTCTTTATATTGAAATAGAGTCCTGCTTTCTCACTTTCTCTCTTGAGCCTTCTTATTAGTTCTATCAAATCATTTTTATTGCCAGCCAATAGTGTTGTGTCATCAGCGTATCTCAGATTGTTCAATGTTCTTCCCGCTATCTTTATTCCTTCTTCAGCTTCATCCATACCTGCCTGCCTCATTATCCTTTCTGCATACAAATTAAATAGAAAAGGAGACAAAATGCAACCTTGCCGTACTCCCTTCTTTATCCTGAATCCGTCAGTATCTCCATATTCTGTTCTTATCACCGCTGTCTGATCTTCGTACAATCCCTTAAGAAGTTGTACCAAGTGTTTCGGTATTCCCATTTCTACCAAAGTTTTCCACATCAATTCATGGTTAATACAGTCAAACGCTTTACTATAATCGATGAAGCATATGTATACTTTCTGTCCATATTCCCTTTGTCTTTCCATAATCCATCTCATGTTGGCGATATGATCCCTTGTTCCACGAGATTTCCTAAACCCTGCTTGACTTTCAGGAAGCTCTCTTTCTATTGTACATTCCATTCTTTTATGTATTATTTTAAGTAAAATTTTGCTTATGTGTGATATCATTGCTATTGTCCTATAATTTTCACATTCTTTCGCGTCTCCTTTTTTGAATAGCGGAATAAAAACAGAGCTTTTCCAATCTTCTGGCCATTTTCCAGTTGACCATATGATATTGCAAATTTTTGTTATTGTCTTTGTCATCGCACCATCCCCAGCTTTTATCATTTCTATTGGTATCCCATCTCGACCCGGTGCCTTATTATCTTTCAATTGATTAATAGCCCATTCTACCTCTGCTTCCATGACTTCAGGCTCAATTTCATATTCTGTTACATCCATTTTTTCTACCTTTACTCTTTTATCTTCATTGTACAAATCTTCTGTGTATTCCTTCCATCTGTTCTTCATTCCTTCCTCATCTGCAATTATGTGTCCATCACTTGCTTTCAATGATCCCATTCTTGGTGTGTTTTTCTTCGTTATTTCCCTCACTTTTGAGAACATTGCTTTAGTTCTTCCTTTTCTTCCCTCATCCTCCATTTCCTTGCACATTTCATTTAGATGCTTTTCTTTGTCCATGCGTGCTTGCTTTTGAAATGCACTGTTCAGTTTTCTTACTTTGTCCTTGTCTCCTTCCCTTTTTGCATCCCTTCTTTGCATTGCTATGTTGATAGCTTCTTTCGATAGCCATGGTGTTGTTTTGTCTTTTTTTTCTTCGGAATGTATTTCTCTGCAGTTTCTAAAATCACTTTCTTCGTCTTTTCCCATAAATTGTTCTCAACCTCTTCTGTCTCCGCTTCATCCCTCTCTAATATTTCAAATCTATTCCTTATTTCTACTCTGTATTCCTGTGTTATTTCCTTACAGTCGAATGTGATTACATTATATATTAAATATTTTTTATTATTATATGTTTATGTGTATATATCTATGTATATAATATATATAATTATTCATTCATTCATTCATTCATTCATTTAAGATATTTATATAGCGCCCTTCAAGATTTCTACTCAGAGGCGCTCCCGACTACAGCGCGGACACTGAATCGGAGTTTCACGCAGAAGCGCATGAGCAATTGCGAGTGAAGGACTTGCCCAGGTCCCTACGCGGCGGCTTGAGGTGGATTCGAACCCGTAACCCTCCGGCTGCAAGGCACCGAACATACCCCTACACCACCATGCCCCATATATTATAATTATATTATATATATATATAATAATTAATAATATTAATTATATTAATATTAATAATATATAATAATTAATTTAATTATATTATTATTATATATATTATTAATTATAAATTGAATTATAATATATATATATTATTTATATTAATATAATTAATTATATTAATTTAATTATATATTATATAATTTATATACCTAAATATAATTATATAATAATATACAATATATATAATTATTAATATAATAATTATTATATATAATAATATATATGCATATAATATATATGTGAACATATATATACATAGTAAATACATATATATGTATATATATATACTTACACATACCATACATAAATATACACATATGCATATACATATATATGTACATTGTACATATATACATAGTAAATATATATATATATATATGTATATACATATATATGCATATATATATGTATATATACATATGCACACACACACATATATGTATATAATATATATATATATTATATATATACATATGTACAATGTACATATATATAAATATAAATACATATATATATATATAAACTTATATACATATATGTATATATATATATATATATAAATACGTATATATATAAATATATATACGTATATATATTTAAATATATATACGTATATATCCATATATATATCATATATGTAATGTATGTATGTATGAATGTATGTATGAGCACTTGTTATAGCGCCCCTTCAAGATTTCTACTCATATAGATAGATACATATACATGCATATATATACATATAATGTTCATATACATATATATGTACATATACATATATGTTTTACCATCGAACCTTTGGGCTATCGAACCTGCGGACTTTCGAACCTTTGGACTATCGACCTGTTAGGCTATTCCCCATCTGATTTTATTTGTCTGTTCATTAGTCCGGAATAGCGGACCCCCGGAATAGTGGACCCAGGAATAGTGGACCCCCGGAATAGCGGACCCCGAAATAGTGGACCCCCGTAATAGCGGGCCCCCGGAATACCGGCCCCGAACCCCCAAGGGAAAGCAAGATGGCCTCAATTC